>OVBA01005447.1:0-19854 GCA_900406435.1 Lepidium aucheri
TGTTTATTTTGTTGTTTTGTAAACTCTAATCCTTGTTTTGCTTAATCACAATATTTTTTGTGATCGAATAACTTAAGACTTTAAATTTGAGAAGCTCACTAAGCTTTAGGCCTTTGTGCTTTGAAAATTTTGTTGGTTCATGCAAAATAGCTCGGTTGAATATGATTTCGGTTTGGATTCATTGTTATGTATACACAGATTCATTTGTCTTACAATTACTCATTTCCAATAATAATTCTATTACCTAAAAAAATTATTTTTTTAATTATGAAACCTTTACTAGAAACCCCCAATAATCACCAACACAAACTCAAAAAAACCAACAATCTCTTAACAACACTTTTTACTACTTTAATTATTATTTTATTCATAGAAACCCAAAATAAGAAACTCCCTATAATGTTGCTGTTAATAATGTTGCTCTTAATGTATAATATATATATATATATATATATATATATATATATAAAACATCTTGGTATTTCCACACATCGAGAAGACAAAGATGCTGAAAATTGAGTGGGCAACAAAATCAATAAATAAAAAAATATATTGAGCGTAGTGTCTCTTACATACTACTAACCGTACTAATCTTTCTCATCGAGCTTCTCACATTCTCAAAACATAAATATATAATTCCAAATATTGTATTGTTGTATATATGCAATGCATGACCGAGCCATGGAATATTGGATTTCGTTTGTACCAAGCAACCAATCATCGCCCTGCTTTTTGTACATTCAAAACCTTAAAGTATTCTACTTTAGTCCTTTCTTCCAACTTTATATCTCATTTTCATCAGAATTCAACACTATAAAACGATTTATTGTGAACATATGCAAAATAAATTAAGATTACAGAAATGTAACATATATCTTTAATCAAAAAGAAAAAAAAAACATGACAGGGTGGCAGTAGCAAAAGAACAGTATTTTAATTTCCTGTTTTACCCTTTTTAAATTTTGAAATATACAAATTAGATTTGCTTTACTGACTATTTTTGTCGATTACAAGAATATGGGCAAATATTAATATTATTTTTGTTTATAGAATTACTACTTTTTTAACGGTCTCCCCACACACAAGCTTTATCGACAAGCATGCTACGAATTTCGCTTTAGGCTACCAATGAATCTGCTATATATATATATATATATATATATTGTTTCTGACATGGAAAAATTAGTTTTTTTACTAAAGATTTATGCTTTTGGTGAAGTGGGTTCTTCTGCCATAGAAAGCAATTTTTCTTGATGTTGAAATGTGGTTTATACTTTAACCCAAATTTAAAAAAAAAAAAAAAAAGAGCTTTTGATTCTTCCAATCTCTCTCTCTTCTCTCTCCATCAAATACCAGATTATCTGGAAACTGGACACATCTTGTTTTCTGCTCATTCCTTTCTCTCTGATTCAACAATGGAGAGTACTCTAGTTATGATGCTGATAACAAGATCTTTTCTTTTTTTCTTCGGTTTTTTGTGCCTTCTCACCTCTGTAAACGGGTTGCTTTCTCCTAAAGGAGTTAACTTTGAAGGTATTACTACTACTCTCACTCTCACTCTTGTTGATCAAGTGTTTCTTATTGGATTTTTCTGTAATTTAACAGTTGGTGGGAATTCAAATAAAGCTCTTTTATATAGGTGTCTATATATATAGATCCAAACTAATGCGTGAATAAATTTCTTTATTTAGTGCAAGCTCTGATGGACATAAAGGCTTCATTACATGATCCTCATGGTGTTCTTGATAACTGGGATAGAGATGCTGTTGATCCATGTAGTTGGACTATGATTACTTGTTCTTCTGAAAACTTTGTCATTGGCCTGTAAGTTTCCACACTACATTAATACATTCTTATATTATGCTGATGATGAGCAAGCAAGTTCACGTGAAAGAACACATGCTTTGATTTTCGTACAGGGGCACACCTAGTCAGAACTTATCTGGTACATTATCTTCAAGCATTACCAACTTAACAAATCTTCGGATTGTGTGAGTACATACTGATTGTTATAAACCATCCTTATGTTTCGTTACTTAAAATTATGTTCTTTTGTGTGTTTGCGTGTGCGTTACTGATGGGTTTTTCTCTCGCAGGCTGTTGCAGAACAACAACATAACAGGAGAAATTCCTTCTGAGATTGGTCGGCTTACGAAGCTTGAGACTCTTGATCTCTCTGATAACTTCTTCCGCGGCGAAATTCCTTTTTCAGTAGGCTATTTACGAAGCCTGCAATACCTGTAAGAATAGTAGAAGTTTTATGGATCTCTTGACTTGTGTTGTTTTAAAACGGATTTGTGGTCTTGAATTTTTATATTTTTGTATCATCAGGAGGCTTAACAACAATTCTCTCTCTGGAGTTTTTCCTCTGTCACTATCCAATATGACTCAACTTGCCTTTCTGTAAGCTAATTAATCTTCGAACGTTTACATTAGTGCCCTGTTCCCATATGGTAATGTTGAGATTTGATCTAAGGATCTACTCTTTTTCAGTGACTTATCATACAACAATCTTAGTGGCCCTGTTCCAAGATTTGCTGCAAAGACTTTTAGGTGATTGATCTACTCTTAATGTCTCACTCTTTCTCTCTCTTTCCACCTCTATGATCAACTTTCAATGTTTCTATACAGCATCGTTGGGAACCCACTGATCTGTCCGACAGGTACTGAACCAGACTGCAATGGAACTACATTGATACCAATGTCTATGAACTTGAATGAAACTGGAGGTAACTAAGTAACTAACTCCTTCAAACAGCTTTAGTCTTTGTAGATAAACACTTAACTAACGATGGCTTGTTTTTCTTTCAGCTCCTTTATACACTGCCAGATTGAAGAATCACAAAATGGCAATCGCTGTTGGATCCAGCGTTGGAATTGTATCATTGATTTTCATTGTTGTTGGCTTATTTCTATGGTGGAGACAAAGAACTAACCAAAACACATTCTTTGATGTTAAAGGTTTGATCTTTCTTAGTCTCTAACTTGCATAGATCATTCTTAAAAGATTCATGTTACATAAGTTCCCTTTTATTGTCTTTCATCAGATGGGAATCATCATGAGGAAGTTTCTCTCGGAAACCTGAGAAGATTCGGTTTCAGGGAGCTTCAAATAGCGACAAATAACTTCAGTAGTAAGAACTTATTGGGGAAAGGTGGCTACGGAAATGTATACAAAGGAATACTTGGAGATGGTGCCGTGGTGGCAGTGAAAAGGCTTAAAGATGGAAATGCGTTAGGAGGAGAAATTCAGTTTCAGACAGAAGTTGAAATGATCAGTTTAGCTGTTCACCGAAACCTGTTAAGACTCTATGGTTTCTGCATCACGCAAGCTGAGAAGCTTCTGGTATATCCTTATATGTCTAATGGAAGCGTTGCATCTCGAATGAAAGCAAAGCCAGTTCTTGATTGGAGCATTAGGAAGAGGATAGCGATAGGAGCTGCAAGAGGGCTTGTGTATCTCCATGAGCAATGTGATCCGAAGATTATCCACCGTGATGTCAAAGCAGCGAATATACTTCTTGATGACTATTGTGAAGCTGTGGTTGGCGATTTCGGTTTAGCTAAGCTTTTGGATCATCAAGATTCTCATGTCACAACTGCAGTTAGGGGCACGGTTGGTCACATCGCACCTGAATATCTCTCAACTGGTCAATCCTCTGAGAAGACGGATGTTTTTGGGTTTGGAATACTTCTTCTTGAGCTTGTAACCGGACAAAGAGCTCTTGAGTTTGGTAAAGCGGCTAACCAGAAAGGCGCCATGCTTGAATGGGTTAAAAAGATTCATCAAGAGAAGAAACTTGAAGTTCTTGTGGATAAAGAGTTGTTAAAGAAGAAAAGCTATGATGAGATAGAGTTAGACGAAATGGTACGAGTAGCTTTGTTGTGCACACAGTATATGCCTGGACATAGACCCAAAATGTCTGAAGTTGTTCGGATGCTCGAAGGAGATGGGCTTGCAGAAAGATGGGAAGCTTCTCAAAGATCAGACAGTACTTCAAAGTGTAGCAACAGGATCAATGAATTGATGTCATCTTCAGACAGATACTCTGATCTTACTGATGACTCTACTTTACTCGTGCAAGCAATGGAGCTCTCTGGTCCTAGATGAGACCTATAATTGAAAATGTCAGAAGATGTTTCCCTTGTTGATTCCTAAGGAATTGTTGTTTGTTTTTTGTATAATAGAGAAGAGGTTTTTTGGGGGATGAGGAATGTCGTGTCTCTGAAAGTGTATAGGCTTGCTTGTTATGTAAGAAGTTATTTAATGTACTTAATTAGGGTTATAAAGTCCATACTTTTTCTCTATATTAGAAAAATTCAATATGTAATTTTGGATAGTGTGTAGAGTCATGGATTTCATGTTTGGGGTAATGGGAATTCAAGTGCAAGTAATATCTGATTGGTTGAATGCATCAAAAGTGTCAGAGCTGTTTGAGTAAAAACGACAAGAATGTCAATTCATAAAGCCAGGTAACACGTAATTCAGATGTTTTTTCTAGAAACCGCCTCGAAGACTATCTGAGCTAAGACAGAACTCGGTCTCGTTATCAATCGTTCACATGTCATGAATGTAAATATCATTTTCAGTAAATGACGTGCAGTCCTTCTCTTCCTCAGAGTCAGAGAAACGACGTGGCCCGTGGTTAGTCCATCAAACAGAGACCTGCACGAATGACGAATGTAGCTAGCTACTTTACATTATAATGCTGATCAATTTGTTCACATTAAAGATGCAAAGTCACAAAATTAATACAAGTGTGAGGTCAAAAATGACACCCTCAGATCTTGTGTCGGTGTCTCCTCCTCACTAATCAAATCCTTAAGAAGTAAGATTTGTGGTTGTGGCTATTAATAGGAGATAATTGGAGAGGACAAAAGATATCCAAACTTGCAGAATCAGCTTTTTTCTTTGGAAGAGAACATAAAACAAAAATATGGAATTGGCAACAAGTTTTGTATATCCACCTCCTCCATCAATATTGCTTAATGGTATGAGCGTCGTTGGTTTAGTAGCTCTTGCGAAGATTGGTTGGTCTGAAACCAGAGGAAATCATCTGAAATACTCCAAATTCGCATCATCATCACCACAACCACAAAGACAAGAACGATTCGGCAGCATCTCAAGCCGAAATGGAATGCTTTGGCTTTACACACCTGCGTTTCTAGCCGCTTCGGCTTCTTTCTTCGTCTTACCTTGTGATGATCTTAGGTTTCTTCTTCTCAAATCCGCACTTGCCCTCCATTTCCTCAAGAGGGTTTTCGAGGTAAACAACAAACCCTCAGCTTTCAATTTAATCATGTGATTAGAAGTTGTTATAAGTGTCACCTAATCTAGAACTAGAAGTACCTCTCTCTCTTTCTCTGACACATTTCATCGAACAGGTTCTGTTTATCCACAAGTACAGTGGTGGGATGGGTGTAGACTCTGTTTTCGTCATAACGAGCAGCTATTTCTCATCCACAGCGTTGATGTTATACAGTCAATATCTGAGCCAGGGGCTTACAGAGCCAGGTTTGGATATGAAATTCCTTGGGATTCTCATGTTTGTGGTGGGAATCATTGGGAATCTGTATCACCATTGTTTGCTAGCTAAGTTGAGGAAAGAAGATGGAAAGAAAGAATACAAGATACCAAAAGGAGGTCTTTTTGATATAATCATATGCCCTCACTATCTATTTGAGATCATTGTGTTTTGGAGCTTCTTCATGATCTCTCAGACCATTTATTCATTTACTTTCGCCATGGGAACTACTTTGTATCTCGTCGGTCGGAGTTCTGCTACACGAACTTGGTACCTGTCCAAGTTCGATGATTTCCCCAAACGTATCAAGGCTCTCATTCCATTTGTATTCTAGACATCATATTTCTTACTATTTTTAGTTTTGTTCTTGTTTCATTGTCTCAACAATAATAATAATAACAATAATGATAATAATAATAATAAGATCAATTTTAAGAGGTGTCATTTTTAATGTACTCTTTTGCAAAACTGTGACTTGAAATTTGTTTTTTCACAAATGCCCTTCACTAAAAAAGTGACGAAAATATCCTCAAAAAATTTTCATAAATTTTTTGTGATTTTCTTAAACAAAATATTTTTTTCCATCAAAAAAAAAAATTCCCGCCAAATTTTTTTTTTTATAAAACATAAGTGTTAGCGCCAAAGCCATACCCAATCGGAAAAGGATGTTATCCAAATGCATTTCAAGTAATTGTAGCAAAACTTGACATGTTGATCCCTTGGCTTTTCCACCTATACAAACATATTTAAGTAATTGATGGCTTGCAGACCAAGGAGGATCAACATCTCATTCTATTCCAATTCCTCTTATTATTAATGATAATGATACAAATCAGATACTAGATGTAGAATTAAATATTAGAGTGCATACCTATTTTTTTATTAAAAAAAATTATTGCGGATAGTCTTTGATCCAATTCGTAGGAATCAATAGAAAAGGCAAATCTCTTATGATACACCAGATCCGGAAAAGCCAGGCTATTCAGGAAGAATCGCAGCAATGTGATTTGGTTATAATCGTGATTTGGTCAATCTCTGTTATGCTTGTGTTTGTGTTTAATTTTTTACTGAAATTATATGAACATACTGCAGGACAGATTCTTTTGCCACACTATACAACAATATTTTCAGATTCTTTAAATTGTTCATATGCTGGGGATACTACTACTCTTAGTAGAAATAAATAAGTGTTCAAACAAAAAGATTCATATTAATCTTATATTTTGTTGTCACTGTTCGCGTTAAGGAGCAATTGAATTCATGTCTTTATTTTTTATAATAAAGATTAATTATCTTTAAACCGAATGCTTTTAGATGATATATTGTACTACAAGTAATAGTCACCGAAATTGTAAACTAAGTATTTCTCATAATTTGTTGATACATCAATAACAAGTTTTCTCAAAATCTTTCCTAAAACGGATTTCCTCACTACTCTATTCAACTTCTTATCATTCCTGTATTATTAACACAACTACAGAAACAATGATTGTTCAACTATCTGAATAAGTACCTACGACCTCTGTTAAAATAAAAAATGTTACCGCTTCTCAAACTTACACGTAATTACGGAAAATATTTAAAAACCACTATTTTCCCACTTATTTGTGTTCTTTCTATTGTTAACAAAAGTTATTTTGTGGTATAATTCCGAAACAAAATCGTCATTAGCTTCCACCATATTCATGTGGACTTCACAACTTAATCCACTAACATTTTTAGCATTGTTCAATCCAATAATTTGAGTATCAAATTATCTTCATCGTATATTGAACAATATCCAATACTCAAGAGTTACAATATTTGATGCAACTTACTATTTTTTTGTAGTGTTATGCTGCGTTCACTCTCTGATACTGGAGTAATAGGTGAAGCTATGGCTTCAAGCTCAAACTCTGGTGATTCTGATTACGAGTGTCCTGAAGAAGGTTGTTGACTACAAGAATATTCACAGAATATATGACATCAACTTAAACACTTTTGACATTTTTTATTCATTTCTTTTTTCCTTAACTTAAATGCGGAGCCTGAGTTCTACGATGAAGATATTGAATATGATTGTTCATCTGAAGAATCTGATTCCAATGATGAAGCAGAAGAAACAAATCAAACACAGAAAGAGGACAATGTCACGGCTAATGATATATGTGATGCTGCCCATGGTTATGATATATTGTTTCAGATAGAACAAACAATTCAAAAAGTAATTGGCCTAACCAATAGCCAAAAACAGCAAAAAAATAAAGCTTCTATCTCAACTACAGACCAAAGAAAAAACTCTTTCCCCTTAGTAGGTATGATTACACATCAAGCCAGGATTAAAGTGATTTGAAAATATATAATAGGTTCTAAAGGTTTATTCACATTTTTAGGTTACCTTGATCATGGTGATCCTACACACTAATGTGAATTCTGTGGTGCTATTTTTGGTATGACCAACGAATTAACAAAAGAAGAAGAACAAATTGTCCAATTTACACTGGTTATTGTATGCAAGGTCAAGTAACCATTTATGAGGGATTCGCTGAGCTGTTGTGGATTTTAGTAACAAATGATGATGAACTCTCTAAACATTTTAGAGAAAGCATAAGAGCCTACAATATGCTATTTGCATTTATTTCCATAGGAGGAAAGGTTGACTGGTCTGCACAGAAAGGACGTGGTCCACAAATGTTTGTATTGCAAGGACAAAACTCTCATCTAATGGGTTCGTTGAAGCCAAAACCTGGAGACTATGCTAAATTCTCACAGTTGTATATTGTTGTCACTCTCAATGAAATAGAGAACATAATGAAGGTTATGCGCGCAGTTTTAAAATTATGAATTCTTTACTAAATTAGTGTTTTTATTGATTTTTTGTGTATCAGTATGTTATATTTAATCATGTTTTTAAATTATGAATGTTTTACTAAATTTGTTATTGATGATGAAATAAGTTCGACTAACAAATATTTTCTTATAGCAAAGGCGTTGAGGATAAAAATGAGAGTAAGAGACAACTGTTTCGGAAAGAGATTATAGGAATGATCATGAAGCTGTTAGATGATATAAGTCCTCATGTGAAAGTGTTTCGTTGTGCCAGAGATAGATTCGATATGGACAAAGCAAAGGGATTACAAATGCGAATCATTTCAAACCGTGAAAGAGATGGTAGATTATACTCTGAACCAACAGTGGCTGAGGTTGCGACATTAATTCCTGGTGATTTTGAGCAAAATTTGGATAAGCGTGACATTATTTTAGACAAAAAACCTGGGAAGCTTAAACGGATAGACGAAGTTCATCTAGGTTATTTGGCATTCTAGTATCCACTGATATTTCCTAGGAGTGAAGATTGTTTCAGAGCTGGGATTAAGAAGGGTAAGACAGCTAATAGGAGTGAGAAGAATAACCAAAATATAGGTATGAGGCAATGGTTTGCGTTCAGGTTACAAGAACATAAAAATGAGAAGCATGTTCTTCTTAAATCGAAGCGATTACTTCAATAGTTTGTGGTTGACGGGTACACAGTGATTGAGTCTACCAGACTACGATACGTTTCAAGGAACCAAATAAGGTTGAGGAGTACTACAATAGAGAAGGTTAAAGAAGGAAAAGATGCAGGCAGCTGATTTGAGCAATCATGGGAAAAGTGTTGCTATTTCGAAATCTTTTACTGAGGGCCCAAAGTATATGCGGTCTAATTATCTGGAAGCAATGATTGTATGTAAAAATTTTGGGTTTCCAGATCTGTTCATCACTTTCACGTGCAATCCAAAATGGCTTGAGATAACTAGGTTCGTTGAATAACATAATTTGAAAGTTGAAGATAGACTTGACATCATTTCCAAAATGTTTAAGATTAAACTCGAGAGTCTCATGGAAGATCTGACAAAGTGTCATATCTTTGGGAAGACAATTTCAGGTATTGGTTTTTATATTTGGGAGATTGCTGCACTAGATTTCAGTATACGTATTTGTATAGAATGTATTGTTGTCTTATATTTTTTTTCAATTGTTACAGCTATGTACACAATGGAGTTTCAAAAAAGAGGTCTCCCACATACACATATACTTTTGTTCATGGCTCCTGTACATAAAATTTTAAATTCAGAATCATGTTGATAAGATTATTAGTGCCGAGATACCAGATAAAGATTTAGAACCTGATCTTTATGATGTTGTGAAAGATTATATGATTCATGGTCCATGTGGTTTGACTAAACCAACTAATTCGTGTATGGTGAAAGGGAAATGTTCAAAGTTTTTTCCTGAGGTTTTTGTAGAACATAAAATGCTTGATGGTGAATGTTATCCAGTGTATAGAAGAAAGGACATGGGCAGATTTGTTGAGAAGAATAGAATTAAATTTAACAACAGGTCTGTAGTTCTCTACAATGAGAGGTTATCGTTGAAGAATAGAGCACACATAAATGTAGAATGGTGCAATAAATCTGCTGCTTGCAAATATCTTTTCAAGTATGTTACAAAAAAACCAGACCATGTCACAGTTAGGGTTGAGCCAACTCAACTAAATACTGAACATGAACAATCAGGAGCATACGATAAAAGAAATGAGGTTAAAAGTTGGTTTGGCTGCAGGTATGTATTAAATCTTTATTATTGTTTTTCTTTCGTGTCTTATCGTTATTACCCTTATTGTTGATGATGGTGTTTAAGTATTTGCCTTTTTTTGGCAGATATGTTTCTGCTTGTGAGACAACATGGAGAATATATTGCTTTGACATTCACTATCGATCTACTCCTGTTGTTAAATTGTATTTCCATGAAGAAAGGAAGCAACCAGTATACGACAAAGAAGATGAGACAACAGATGTCGTTATTAGGAAATATGAGTTAGGTTTAACTCAGTTTCAAGCGTGGTTTGAGCTAAACAAGATCGGTGAGAATGCAAGGAATTTGTTATATGAGGAGATTCCCCAGAAGTATATATGAGACCAAAAAGGGAAGAAATTCAAAAGGAGAAGAGGTAGTAGCTTTCCTTTAGGCAGAATTAACTATGTCCCTAAGAAAATAGAGGAATCCTATTATCTCAGAACGTTTTTGGGTCATAGCAGAGGGCCAAAGTGCTTTGCTGACTTGAGAACAATCAATGGTGTTTTGTTTGAGATATATAGAGACGCATGTTATGCATTAGGCCTCTTAGAAGACGACAAAGAGTACACTGCAACCATAGAAGAAGCAAGCTTTATGTGCTCACGTACTTATTGTAGGAGATTGTTTGTCAATTTGTTTATATCTGATTCCATGAGTTTTCTTGAGGTTGTATGGGAGAATACTTGGAGGTTTTTATCTGAGGATATTGTTTACAAGCTTAAGAAAGATTATCATGCATCAAGTAACTTTTCTAATACAAGAAATGCCATCACTCCATATTATTTTTAATTTTGGGTCGATATATTATCTAGAATATGGTTACTTATTTCGCAGTTCTAATCATTAGTGATGAAGATAAAAAGATGTATGCTCTGCGAGAAATAGATAAGCTACTCTCCAGCCATGGGACTTCACTTAGTCGATATGTAAGAATGCCACAACTAGAAGGTGACGTAAGTGTTCCTCTAAATCAGCTTATTTTTGATGAGCGCAATTACACCCAAGCTGAAATGAAAAAGTATCTTGAAGAATGGTTACCTAAAGCAACTAAAGAACATATGAAGGTTTATAAAGAAATACTTGACGCTGTTGTACATGATCATGGAGGACATTTTTTTGTTTCTAGTTCTGGAGGAACAAGTAAAACTTTTTTATGGAGATTGCTCTCAGCTTCACTAAGGTCTTGAGGTGATATTGTGCTTAACGTTTCATCAAGCAGAATTGCTGCATTACTGCTACAAGGAGGTCGAATAGCTCACTCACGATTTAAGATTCCTATCAATGTTGATGAGTCTAGCATGTGTTCTATGACACGAGGATATGAGGTTGGTGATTTGATAATAGAAAGTAAGCTAATTATTTGGGATGAAGCTCCAATGACTAGCAAGTACTATTTTGAAGCTCTGGACAGAACTCTACAAGACATAATTCGGCATCCTGAGAATAAACATTTTGGTGGTAAAGTTGTGGTGTTGGGAGGAGATTTCAGAAATTTTTTGCGTGTGATAGCCGGAGGAGGAAGGCAACAAACTGTGTTATCTGCAATCAATGAATCCTACTTGTGGAATGATGTAAAAATGATGAAATTAACAAAGAACATGAGGATACTTACTGATATTAGTGTTAAAGAGAAGCAACAAATTGAAGAATTTTCAAATTGGCTTTTAGATGTTGGTGATGGTAATCTGGCATTGCCAAATGATGGAATTGCAAAAATAGACATACCTGAGGAGTTGCTGATTACTGATGTTGGTAATCCTATTGAATCTATAATTGAATTTTTATACGGTAATGGCATTCTAGAAAACAAATTGCCTAAGTGGTTTGAAGAAAGGGCTATTTTGTGTCCTAAGAATGATGATATCAATACAATTAACAATCTTATGCTTGAAAGACTTGCCGGTAATTTTGTATAAGTATGTGGACGATTTTTACAATTCTTCGTTACGTTATATCTTTTATAGTAACTCTAATTGTTTTGTTGTTTTAATTGCAGGGGAGGAGAAAACATATTTTAGTTGTGATAGTATTAATCCAACATATCAAAAATCCTTTAGTAATCCGATCTGTACTCCTAATTTTCTGTACAGTGTAAAAGCATCAGGTTTACCTAATCATGCTTTACGACTCAAAGTAGGGTGTCTTGTTATACTGCTATGAAATACCGATCCAGATGAAGGGCTTTGCAATGGTACAAGATTCCAGATTACTCACTTGCCTACTCATCTTGTGCAAGCTAAAATTCTTACAAGTACTAAGATTAGTAAAACTGTGTTGATTCCTAGAATGGTGAAATGTCTGTGTGATGTAAAAATTCATTTCAAATTGCGGAGGAGACAGTTTCCACTAACTGTGTTGTTTGCTACCACAATCAACAAAAGTTAAGGACATACATTGAGGCATGTTGGTCTCTATTTACCAAAACCTGTATTTTCACATGATCAGTTGTATGTGGCATTGTCAAGGGTGAACAAAAAATCAGGACTTAAAATTTTGATAACAGATAAGAAAGGGAAACCTCAAAAGAGACCTACAAATGTTGTTTTCAAAAAAGTGTTTCAAAACGTTGTTTAGTTATTACTGGTTTATATGTTAGTGTTTTTCTAATTTCTTTTTTGCTTATTAAGTTATTATTTTACTTCCTACTGCACAATTATTTTATGTATCACTATTTTGTTTATGCTTAATCTGTTTTCTACCTATGTTTATGCTATTAGCTTTTTTCCTATAGGTTTTGATAAACTATCAATATATAGATATATATCTCAATACTCTTTTAATTTTTTTTACTGTAATACTAAAATATTTTGCAAACAAACTAGATATTCAGACAAAGCTTTTATAACTACATTCAGATTCTAAATCAATATTTCCCAAACACACGCAATTCAAACTGCACATTTCCCAGATTTCATTGATATGCATATTTAGACTTATGCGATTATCAGTAAGGCGTAATTTAAAATACCTTTAACCCTGTTATCCTCTTGAACCGGAGTATGTCCATGATATAGTATCCATTTATACGTGTCTTCATGAAAATTTTGCTGAGATCATAGAACACATTAACATGCTAAGTCAATTATAATTTAGTTAGCCACTACTAAAATAATAAACTTAGTTTTGCCAGCTATAAATGTTTTGTATCTCAAGTCAATTAGTTATACAATATAGGATATGGCGGCTTATCTTTTGGTTATTTTCCCTATTTATTGAGTTGCCAAATGTTGTTGTATTTAGATTAAATTCTATGGCTCTTTATAACCGTGTTTCAAGTTTACTAGCTGCATAATATTAAAAGAAAGTATCATACATGTTTCCAACGTATCTAACGTATTATGAAAACAAAAACACAGTTTCATAAGTATTAGATTTGATTAGAAATTCCAGTTTTAGTGAAGACAGAACCATTGACTTTGAACAAGTTTGTCTCCCCTTCAACTCTGCCCTTATAACAATATAAACCTATAAACATCAATGTATCACTCACATCTCCGAACAACTAGGTTAAAACTTATACAATTAAAACCACCTATGCCAATAAGTAAGATCTCAACAAGATTTAATCATTGAATAGTAATAAATTCAGCTAATTTTAATATTTTGATCCCGATCACAATGGTGAATTCAAAGGCTTCTACGTATGTATGAATACTTACCCGTGTGTTCATAATCACAATTTCAACATCCCAGCAATCTTGCTCTGCTGTGATTTAGTTTAATCATGAGCGACAATCAATTTGGTTGGAGGTTGTTTTTCTTAGGTTATTAGGTTTTTGTAATCTTGCAGCGATTTTTTTCCGTTATATTTACGGGTTTTCTTTTATATATAAAAAGTTCATCCAATAATTATTTTAGAGGATCAACATTGAGCTTTGCAGAGCAATGTTTTAGCCATAGTTTATATTTGTTAATTTGTGTTACTCATTTTGTTTGGAATGTGAGATATAAATATTTACAAACTTGGTATTTGTCATAGATTGTAATATTTATATTAAATAGGTAACTAATCAGAGATTTTTACTCTTTTAATCACATATAACTTAATTGTTGACTTACTATACGATTGAAAAAAATCAAATAACATAATATAAAAAATAGATTAATTACAATATTTGTTTTACTTATCCACTTCTAACAGAATTCCCATTTACATTACGATAAGTCATTAATAATCATCTATATCTTCTCCTTCGCTCCTCTTAAAATAAGAAAACTATAAAATCTGAATACATTTTTAATCACACGTCATGACAAATTCTGTTGAATTTACCAATAAAAAAATAGTGTCGATCACGAAGTTGATTCTTCTTATGAACATAACTCTCTGACAACCATTGCTAATTTTCTGAGTTTAAATGAGGTTCATTTTATTTAAATAATACACACCGTTTCTATTATGTTTAAATTTTAATTTAACTGTTTATTAAATTTTTATACTCACAGCAAGAACTTGAAATACCTCAAACACAAGATGTTCGTTTGATCACTAAAACGAGTTCTACATCATCGGTGCGTAAACGAATTACTCTTAAGTTTTCTATGCTATATGAAGATGTTTCTCTCAATACAAATTTGTTCAATCGAATCGGATATCAAGAGAAAGTGAATGTTGAAGAGGTTGCATCATCAATCAATGATTTAAATGTTGTTCCTTCGAATTACAAAGTTGACTCTTCTAATGAAAACCTGGAAGATGAATCATCTGCATGTAACTCTTAATACGCATCATTTTGATTCTTATAAGCTTACTTTTGCTTTCTGCGTTATAGTTCATTAGGATCTTTTATCTACGTGTATCATCAGTTATCAATTTTTAAATTCGATGTCTTATTCCATGGGTCTTGCTTCGTGTATATTACCTTTGCACTTCACTTGTTTCATAATAACAAAAGTTGGTTTTTTTAACAAAACAATACTATTCCTGCACTACCAGCGTGGGTACAATCCTAGTTTTTATTAACACCTTATAAATTTATAAAATACCTTATAAATTTAATAAGTTCTCTTATAAATCCTAATAAATTTTATACGCTCTATCATAAATTTTTATAAATTTTATAAGCTCTCTTATAAATCCTTATAAATGTTAAGCTCTCTTATAAGAAATTTTATAAACTCTCTTATAAAAATTTTTATGGAAAAATATTGAAAGAGGAAAAAAATTGGCGGGAAACTTTTTTTTGGCGGAAATTTTATTTTGTGGAAAAATAATTTTTTTTTGCGGAAAAAAACTATTTGGTGGGAAAAAAGTTTGAAAGAATAAAAATAAAAATAATAATATAAGGGTAAGTTTGTTATTTTTCCACAATGAGGGATATTTTTTGAAAATATCGAAAAAATAAGGGTAGTGATGAAAATGTCTTCCTTTAAGGGGCATTTTTGCACTGCCCCCTAATAATAATAATAATAAAAATAATAATAATAATAATAATAACTCTTGTCTTTCTTTGATAACGATTTTAATCTTCTACACCGGCGAAGTGGATGAGAACCACGATCTCCATCTTTTCTGTGTGGCTTGAACCTCGTTGTGCATACCCCTCTGTGTTGCAGTTTCCTCTAATTCCTGGAGAGACCTATATAATCAACAATGGCGGCCGATTTTACTCTTCTTCTATACCACTGTTCACACAAATATTTTCAATCTTGTGTTTATTCGCTACAAATTCTTCATTTTCGATATGGCCTCCAATCTTCACCGTATGTTTTAGAATTTGGATCTTGAATCCGAAGTTGTTCTGTTATGTTACCCACATATGTCATAGCCCAGTCGGAAGTAGAACATCGATTTGTATTGAGGGTCGCCCAATAATGCCTCGTAGGCAAAATCTCTGATCATCCAATTATGTGATGCCTAGGATTTGGGATTTGGAAGGTTTGGTGCAAGGTCGTACAACGGAGGGCGGTCGCTTCCAATTTCTCTTTTCGTATGAGGATTTAATGGAATCGGTGTTGTGTCGTGGACCTTGGACTTTTGCGGACAATATGCTAATTCTGCAACGTTGGTCTCTTGTCATGGCCCCACACATGATGAATCTCATCCCTTTCTTGGTACAAATTCGTAGAATTCCTCTTCCATTTTACAATCAAAATGTAATCAATCACATTGGATGAGCTTTGGGTCCTGTCATGGCTACATATTTCTCTCCTGAAGCGGCTGCTAGAGTGTAATTCGCAAGAGTTTGCCTTATCTTGGACATCAACTTTTCATTGCGCTTTGAACGATATTTCCAGTTTGTTCCTGGTACTGATACACTTCTCTGCCTCTGATACGAATGTCTTCGTGGCTTTTGTGATGTATGTGAAATGCTCACACACGATTCTAGTGCGTGTTTAATTGATAACGGTGGACCTATACCTTCCTCAGGATGTGATAATGATCAAGATGGTGATGATCTGCAACATGCTCCAACAATTCTTGGTGTCATCATTGACGAGATAGATGATGAACAAGCAAATGCTATGAACCAAGACCCTCAACCAAATGAAAATGTACTAGTTAATGAAGACAATGATGGAGCTGATCATGAGATGCATCCAGTTGTTGTACATCCACAAATTGTGCCTAGTAATCAAGATCACTCAATGGAGGTGGAGCATGATATCTTTTCTCCCAGTAAGCGCAAATATGAAGGTGATATTGCTTACTCTTTTTCTCTAATTGCTACTCGCACTTGCCTATCTTGTGATGGTGCTTCTTCAAGCACTATTATCATCAATAATATTCAAGGTTTGGTGGTTGCTAAACCACCCAAGAAGCCATGATTACAGTCGTTTGAAGCTGTCAATGTCTTGGTAGTGACTTGACAGTTCGACGCCTTAAGGAGGTATACAACAAATATCTCCTGGACATCATTTGCCTCTCCGAAACCAAGTAGAAGGATGATAGAATTCGAGATCTCTGCACTCTTTTAGGTTGTTCTAATTATGTAACAGTCCCTCCACAAGGTATGAGTGGGGGTTTAGCAATTGTTTGGAAGCAGTCTTTATCTATTTCTGTTGTTTTCATGTCTCCTCATTTGCTTGATCTTTCAGTTGAATGTAATGGTTATGATTTCTATTTGTCTTTTGTCTATGGACCACCTATTCCTAATAATCGATCCAACCTTTGGGAGAGATTACAAAGGATTGCTCTAACTCGTCGAGCTCCATGGATGATATGGCGGTGACTTCAATGCAATTCGTGATAATTCAGAGAAAAGAGGCAGTCCTAATAGACCTAACAGCTCATTCATTCCTTTTAGATGAATGCTAAATTTCTGCAATTTTTATGATATAAAGTCGGTTGGTGATAGATTCTCTTGGACTATTCAATGAAATTTGCTCTGTTGTTTAGATAATGCATTGGCTAACCCTGAATAGCAGAGTATATTTCCCTCGGCTTTAGTGGAGTTTTTACCGTTTTAGGGTTCTGATCACAGGCCCCTAATTATTCATTGTGACTCGAATACTGGTACAAGACGTGGTCGATTCCGATACGATCGCCGTATGTTTTTTAAAGTAGGCTTTAAAGATACTGTCATAACAACTTGGAAGGGATCACATAGCTCTCTCAACCTTGACAATCAAATCCAAGAGTTTCGTTGAACTATCTCTGATTGGAAGCGCCGGAATTCAACAATCGCTTCACAACAAATTAAATAACTCAAACGCATCCTTGACGATGCTCTTTCACAAAGTACAAGATCGTCTGCTGAAATTCAAAGACTACAAGATGAATTGCACAAAGCTTACAAAGAAGATGAACAATACTGGCATTTAAAAAGCCGAACGAATTGGATTCAAGCAGGCGATCAAAACAGAAGATTCTTCTATGCATCGACGAAACAAAGAGTAGCTCGCAATCGCATCCTAACACTTGAAATAGATAATGGTGGTGTTAGTCGTGGAGATAACACCATAGGGACGACATCATGTGATTTTTTCAAAACTCTGTCTAAAAGTACAAGAACTGGGTCTCGAATTTATATAGATGTGTTCTCGGACTTCCAACAGCGGGTTACAAGTGAAATGATGCACAACGACACGACCAATCTCTGATGAGGAAATCACCATAGATGTATTTAGTATTGGAGCTGATAAAGCACCTAGGCCTGATGGGTTTATGGGAGCTTTATATCACCAATTCTGGCCAGATTTCAAATGAGGAAGTCTGCCAGGAAGTTCATACATTTTTATGGAGAATTTGTTACAACCAGAGATGAACCATACTCATATATGTTTAATCCCTAAAACGGATTCCCCGGGGTGAATGACATAATTTTGACCAATTGCTTTATGCAATGTTCGTTACAAGATCATATTTAAACTTATTGTAAATCGTTTGAAAGGAATTTTTCCGAATATAATCAGTGAAGAACAAGTCATCTTCACCACGGGATGTAACATCATGGATAATGTAATCATTGCTTAGAAACTATTTCATTCCTTAAAATTCAGGAAAAGATGGTCTAATTCATACATAGCAATCAAAACTGATATTTCTAAAGCGTATGATCGATTGAAATGACTATTTCTTCAAGATACATTGCATTATATGGGCTTCTCAGAAACTTGGATTCGCTGGGTTATGCTCAGTGTTGAAATAGTTAGCTTTTTGGTCCTTATTAATGGCTCTCGTGTTGGACTTATATCACCAGAACGAGGACTTTGGCAAGGTAATCCTCTATCACCATACTTATTTATTATATGTGGTGAGGTTTTAAGCATTTATTACACAAAGCCTCAGCAGAGAATGCTCTAAAAGGAATGTGAATCAGCCACTATTGTCGTACAGTTAACCACTTGGTTTTTGCGAATGATGCCTTATTTTTATGCCATGCAAATCCAAAGTCTTGTAACATGATTAAGTCTGTTTTATTGCAATATAAATGATAAGATAGTTTTTTGGCCTATACTATCAAATCATTGAGGTATGGTGGTAAGTAGGTGGGTTGTCGAACCAATACTCAGTTATGCAAGCAAACAACTTATGTGGTACCTAATTCTAGTTCAGATAACTTACCGATCTGTTACAAGGGTAAGTCATATTTCAATGTGAGCTCTTAGACTAGCGTATAGGACAAAATTCACTAAAAGACAAAATAAAAACAGAGCAATATGATCTAAAACAGAGAAATGTTCATAAAACATAGCAATAAACTAGCAATGGATAAACCTAAGATAATAAATATGAATCTAGAGGATAGAAGGTGATTGATCGACAGTGAAATCGTCGATCCGACCTCGTCTAGCTATATACAGCGGTCTCTAGACCAGGACAAGCTAGATCCACCCATTCTCATGGCGAGGATCCTTTTCCGATACGGCTGATCCATTACAACACTAGCCGCGATCATGCCGGATCAAAAGATTAAAGTCCAGCCCAATACATCTAATGATTTAATCCACATACTAGATCTCTCCTCGGTGGATCAATACCATCTCTCATATGACACTTGGTCTCCGATTCCCTTAGCGCTAGCTTTGGGTTTCGGCCCAAATCAGATCTCTCTTGATCAGAGAGAGATCGGCCTTAAGCTCGGTCATATGAGAAGAGATCGGATCTAATTTATGTTTGCTAGGCGAGTGGATCGGAGACTTCACCTCCGATCTCCCTATCCTCGAGATCCACAAGGATCTACTCATTCTTCATGGATTGAGAGTAGAGGATCAAGGGAGATTTCATACTCATAAGCAGAAACAGCAATAATAAAAATAAAGAACAGAAAGTAAAAGATGAAGATCTAAG
>OVBA01005448.1:0-19850 GCA_900406435.1 Lepidium aucheri
TTAAAATAAAATATTCATAAATATTTATTTCATACTAAGTATAAAATTAAATAATATTATATTTTGAAAATAATTATAAAACAAATTTTTGTTTAAAACAAATATTTTATTATTCTTAATAGAATCCTAACCGATTATAATTCTCGAAACAAACAATCTAAATTTTTCATTTATGTATATTTCTATAAAACAATTCTCACAATTAAAAATTAGAAAAGCAAATTATAAATCTTTTAATAATTTTAAATTTTATATAGAATATTTAAATTTACTTATTAATAGGACTATTCCACATATGAGATTTAACAATCAATATTTTTTCTGTATTTATATATTAAAAACATATGTACTTTAAAATATAATTTTTCAAATATTTACCTTTTTCACAAATATTTATTTATATCCACAATCCTAATACAAAAAGGAATGTGAAATAATTATTTTTCATTTTTAATTTATAATAAAATATTCATAAATATATATTTTATACTAAGTTTAAAATTAAATTATATTATACTTAAAAATAATTAAAAACATATTTTCATAAAAAATAAGTATTTTTATATTCTTAAAGATAAAATTGTAACAGAATATAATTGTCAAAACTAACAATATAAAATTTTAATGTATGTATATTCTTAAAATTATATTCTAACAACAAAAATTAGAAAAAAATTTATAAATTTATTTAAATCTCTGAGTTCTAATTTAATTATAATCATAGATCTTTTATAAGAGAAAAAATTAATATATAAACAAAATTAATATTAAAAAACAAAAATTAATTATTATGCTAACAAAATTTGTATTACTAAATATTAGTATCTGAAATAATTTTTTTAAGAAAAAAAAGCAAATAAAATACAATTTAGAAAAGAAATTCAAAAAATATTAAAATTTTTGTCTTTAAATAAAAATAATATTTGATTTTAACTAAGAAAAAATTTCAAATAATTTTTAAAAGATTAATTCTTAACAGAAAATATTTCACATCTAAAAAAATTATTCAATATCAATCAAAATTTTTTTAAATAAAAATATTTTTGTTCTTAACTGAAAAATAATTGTTCGTATCTTATATTGTTTTGGGAGACACTTTCATTTTGACCGTGTTTTAAACTATAGGATAAAACTAAGCTGAAGTTCATAACAACCATCAAAAATAGATTTAAAGGTAAATTTTATTACAAATTTTTATTCAAAAATTCAGAATTAATAAGAATTTAATGGAAAAATCTCTTAAAAACTAAAATTCAATTAAAATATATCGATTATTGATTGTTTGGATTTGATTTTTCGGATACATAGATTTAGGACATATTCTGCTATTTTGTCGGGTTCAGTTAATTGAGTATTTTGGTTATTTTTGTTTAAGATTTATCCAAATATATTTTTTTGGGATAAAGTTTGGTTCGGTATAGGTGAGTTCGGATTTGAGTTTTTTTATATAAAAATTCTAAACTAAAAAAATATTTAATAGAAAACTCGAAAAAACTAAATTTTGGTTTTTGATTTGGTTTGAGTTTGGATTAGAGTTTAATTTTTTTAGGTATATAGTTTAGAACCCCATTTGAGTATTCTTTCAAGTTCAAGGTTACTCTAATTTGGATAAATTTTAGTTCGAGTTAATATCTCGAAACCAATATTCCAAAATATCAACACGGTCTAACAATCTAAATAAACACAATTTTAAAAATAATCAAAACAATCTAATCACATATTATAATAGGGATAAAATTCTAGTAAATAATTAATCGGCTAACGATATTACTGACGCAAGGAGAAGGTCATTTTAGATTTAAAAAACGTTGAAGATGAAAGATAAAAGAGAAAATGATCCGTAAATGAAACATGCGTAGCCAATAATAAACAACAAATCCGTAAAAAAAGTGCCACAATATTTGTATATATTACTTTCTCATCAAACATTTACAAACTCTATAGAAAACGAAGAAATTTACAAAACGATATACAACAAAGAAAGAGTCTTAAGGTTTGGGGGGAGCGGTAAGGGCGTAAGTGAGACTATTGGATGAGTTCTCAATAAAACCAGCCACTCCTGCTGCGGATTGCGTGTTTGATGGCAGGAACAAGTCGTGCTTTTGGTCTTTATATGCACTCCAAACCTATTATTTTTTATCAACAAATTCATTTCACTTCATTTTATTTGTTCATTCAATACATCTTTCTTGTTTTTGTATATAATATTTATCACAACTTACTTCTGAAGCGTCGAGTATCTCACGCACTTTTGAGCAATGCGCACCTTCTGTTGCAAAACCATGTAATACCTGACACATGATCTTCTTTAATTTCACATCTAACAAAGAGAAACAAACATACCTCTGCTATTATTAAATTCGATACTAACCTCAACTGCAAGCACCCGACCGATTGATGCTTCCGATTCATTCCATTTCATCTGAGAACTGAGCCCATACCTTCCCCCGGCCCTCCAGTCAAGCAGTCCAAGAAGAACCTCAATAAGGCCAACCCTACCAAGTTTTTTTCACTTTTAAATCAGACCGTCCAAAACTGGACCCAATATGTAAACCACTTTCTTCTAATCAGACTATTTGTCCACAATTTTATTTGGTAACTAGGTTTTGTCATATTCACATTTCAGTAGTGTCTACAGAGTTTGAAATTAGAAATGAACAAGATGTGAGTACCAAAGATAGAATAACAAAAAGTAACAGGGTGACTCACTTTAGACCCTGCGCAACAAGTGCATCTCTTGCCCGATTTCCAGCAACAACAACACGCTTCAGCGTCTCAAGTGCTAAAATGCTCCCACCAAGCCAACCTATTGCTTTCATGAGAAGTGGAACCACCTAGTGTTTCAAGAGTCATTACAAATGTGACAAGCAACATTAATAACTGTTTCAACCACTAATAGTGTGTAGTCGTAAGAGTAGAGATAATAGAGTAGAGAGCAACCTGGGCATTCCCCGCACTAGTTGCAGCCATTGCTTCTGCACATGCAGTACTAGCTGCAAGTTGATGTAGAACACGTAAACAACTTAGGCGCACGCGTTCCTGAGGGGTTTGCCCAGGTAGACTTAAGGAATCAGCAGTCTCACCCACTCCATCACAGCCATTTTCTTCACCCTTCATTTCGCCTGAAGACATTGTTTCCCGTCTACCCTCATACGCCACAGCAGCAACAAGTTTTGGGACATACCCAAGATAACCTATGTGATCTGCAAGCGCAGGATGAACACGCAACAGCGAAACCAACGCAGCAGAGAGAAGGAGTGGGAGCTCAGGGTCAACAGGATGTTGTTCATAATGTGTTGCCGCCATTGCTGACAAATACTGATCTAACAGTCCTTCCAAGAATCGTTTTGGGTTTCTCAGCGGAAATTTCGGATCTTTTAAGAAAAGCCTGACATAAATTCCACCAACCTACAGAAAATTTAAATCAAAGAATTATGCTTCCAATCAAAGACACTCGTTGCTACAGCTCTCATTCATATATAGGTTACAATACATACCTGCGGCTCATCTCTCATTTCTTGCTGACCAGATGACTGCTCGGGAACATCCCATTCAATAACACAACCCTTCTGTTGTTCACGATAAATATCTGATGCCATGGTTGCAATCTGTGCGGATAAAGATGCTGCCATTGCTGGTGTCCACACAAGTTCTGGAGTTTCTGTAGTCCGCTCAAGCGCATGTACAACAGCCTCCCCAGGTCCATCACGGATTATTGATACAAGACCATCCGGAAGGAATCTCACAAGTGTGATAACAACTCTAGGCCCATGCATTGGTTGTGCAACAAGCTTTCCCAACAAAGCAGCCGCTGCAGCTCTTTGCTGCATGGGAATTTCCTCTGCACAAGCTAATTTTGTATCATTGATTCCATTGTATGTACTCAGAAAGCCAATGGGAAAAATAAAAATGAATTACGAATGATTACTTTGCAAAGGTAATAAAAGTTCCAAAATGTATACTACTCCACCATGTTTTGCAGCAGCCCAAGCAAGTTCGGGTGTGCTTGCCAAAGCATAAAGAACATGGAGAGCACCCTCGCGAAAAGAAGGTGCAGAGTGAAGCATTTGCAAGAGGAGAAGAAGACTAGACCCATCAGATACCATCGTCTCCAAGCAAGGAGCATAAGCAGTTAGACGAGAAAGGACATCCAGGGAGAGTTTTGGAATATCAGTTGTTGATGCAAAGGGCACTGAAAAGCATTCAAAGAGAGGTAATAATCTCTCCTTTGACGAAAACACTGAAGCTAGATCTGGATACCTTGTAAGCAAGTTCTGCGGAAAATAAAGGAAATGAAAAGGTCAGACATGCTGTCTTCTTTTAAAAAAAATACATATGCCCCATATGAGTACCTGAAGAGCTGTCAATCCTAATTGCAGATGATTAATCATAAGGTATTCTTCCTTCTTCATCTCCTCAGATGGTGGTTGATGATCGGAGTCCCCCTCAATCAGTGAAGGTTCTGCAACGCTACTCTGAATTTCTGGAGTATCATTGGATGACCTGTTGTCTTCAATCAAATTTTGCTCCCCAGAAACAGAGGGTAACTCAGTATGCACTAAAGATGATATAAAGTCGATTAGAGCATTGCAGAATGTTTCTGGTTCACTGATCTCTGAGTCAGGTTGATCATTGTAGACCTTCAAGTAAACATTGCCAATATAGACCTCCTTTGACAGTGCCTCATATGCAAACGATTGAGCAATTTTCAGATCGTATGAACCATCAGGGCACTGGCAGGAACGTTGTTCATCCACAAAATTTAAAAGTTCGGATCGAGTGGCAGAGTTCCAGATGATCTGTGGAACAAAATTTTGATACAGTTACAGTCTGTCCAGCCAAGAATTTAACATGGTCTTAACACTCAGTGAAGTGCATATCAAGTTTTCGCATGTGCATGTTGAGAACAATCTTAAGAATAGACAATTCTGCAGTATGATGGCATCAAACATATCATAAGAATGATGCAAAAACACAAGAAGAGATATTAAGGGAAATGGGAATTCTGAAAAGTTTATGCATCATATATATTCTTAAGATGGTGGCAAACAAATCAGCAAAAGACAAATCTTTACCTCTGGTGTCTCCAAGTTGGTATTTAGTTTGGATAGTAAATCCTTGGCAACTTCATCTTTTAACAAACTAGCAAGTTTTGGAGTCAGCAATGCTCTGAGAACATCAGCTGCAGCAGCATTGTAAGGTGTCAAACTCTCATATGCACACAGTCCACTAAGCCTTGAAAGGGCTTGTGTTGCTTGCAATGCATGCTCATTCTTGGCAATTTGAATGCTAACTCCAACTCCATGAGACTCAACAGAATTAGATTCCTCTGCAGTTGAGTCATACTGTAGTAATAATGGGAGAATGTACCTGATTAAACAGACACACAAATCAAAAGAAACACAGCCATTAGTTACACTTGTCACAAACAAAGGTTCAAATGAGTTAAGAAAGATACTGTTCTACTGAAAACTGAATTCACCATGCCTGTATTTTAATTACATAGACAATAGACATACATCGAATTTTACATGCATGGACAATAGAGCCACCAACTTTTTATCTTCTGTTAAACAAGAACATATTGATACTAACAAAGAAACAGGAATATAGTTTACCATAAGGCACCGGCCTTTAGCAGACCATGCTGAAGATCGGGGAAGACAGAAACGTTGGCAATAGACTGGAGAGCAGCATTAACAGCTGCAGGCACAAGTTCTAGCTCCGTACAGTGCACAATGTCGTCAATCAGACTGGGTAACTCGAGAAATCCAGCCCTTGCACTCTCAAACTGACTTATCACAGAAAATGTACGCATTACATTTGTGACTATTATTGCAGCTGGCTCGTTTTGTGAAGTGGTTGGCTGAACCACACACATACAGCGGGAAAGAAGAGTTGCAAGAAGTTGGACACCACCATCTCTCACTAGCTCTTCACCATTCAATGACGATGCAGCACAGCTACACAGCAAATAACAGGAAAATAAGATAGATGACATTGAAGGAATGGAAATAAATAAACTAGAATTGCACAGCTATAGGAAGAAAAATAAGTACGTTAATGAAACAAGCTCTGATGCTGCAACAAGAAGAGGGGATCTATCATTAGATAAAAAGTTGTTGTCATCCTTGTCCACTGTGACTGCATCAAGTAGCATCGGATAGCCAGCATATTTAAATGGCTGTAACACGTGTCCATAACGTCGATATAAGATACACTGCGCTTTCAGTAAAAGTAGCAACCTCCAAGGTTGAGGACCTTGCAATCCTTGCATTGTTGCCTATAAGCAAATACGTATAAGTGCCAGAAAACCCCAAAGAAACAATCAAATATAACACAAAATTATATTTGTGGAGTCAAAACAGTAATCCACATTGCCAACGTATATAAATCGTAGTATAGTATAAACTTATTTAGAGACAAATCAAGCATGTTCCCAAAGAAAATTAGATGAGGACGTAACGTCTGCCCTCTGATTAATTAGTCTTATTTGACGAGCAAACACTGAAAGGAAAAAAGTAATCAATGTTTCTCTACTAATAAAATCACAGAAACATAATGAAGGGGAAAGCATTCATCAAATGATTTTAATATGAGATATCTGCTGATATTCAAGATGTCTGCAATATTAAACATATAGTCTGCCATCCAATGGTCCAAAAGAGAGGTACAATAACAGACAAAGAAGGAAAACATACAATTTGAGAAAGCCTCAAACCCTAGACAATGATCCGAACTTTGTAAACGTACCTGTAAGCATTCATAAGCTTTTTGAACTGCCAGAAATTTTTCTCTTCCTTCTGGATTCTTGTCAGGATGGTACCTCATCGCAAGCTTCCTATACTGCCGCTTTAGTTTCTCTTCATCAAGATTTTGAATCTGTTTAGATATATTAGATATCTCCTCATTTAACCCAAGTGAAGCACTATGGTTTATAACATCACTTGAAACATCATTCAGGGATATTTCAAGAATTTTGCAAGCTTCTCCTTCAGACAGATCCATGGGTTTTCTAGTCAACTCTTCGCGCCACATCACAAGTAGTGATTGTAAAAACTCAACATGTTCAACAATCGGCCAATTGGGAAATCGAATATCATCACATAAATTTCTGAGATAATAACGATGACACCACATCTCATCTCTAAGTTCTGGATACGTGACCGGTGGCATGGGCGCATAATCATACAGAGCGTGGCAGTGCTGAGACAATTTCTGAGGATAGTCACTAAGATGCTGCAAAACCTGTGTAGATAGAAATGAGAAATTAAAACTCAATAATTAAAGTGATAGTTTACAGGTAGTCTTTACGAGAAAGAAAGCCCACAGTAGCAAATAAGTAAGTACCTGACATATAAGATTTTCTGCTCGCATTTTATGGGTCCATATAATCTCTGGAGTATCGGAATCAGAAATCATGGCAGCTGCAAATGCAGCTGCTCCACTGCGCTCTAATACATATAATAATGACTCAGGGAGAAGACCACCTAATACACTCCGTTTAGCCAGGGGCAGAGAGGAGGAAACAGTAGCTTCTTCCCCACCATGAAAAGCTTGATGCAGATGGGTGAGAGAGAAAAGTTGTGCAATTGAATAGAGATTGGATCCAGGGTAAGCAAGGGCAAAGTAAAAGGCCCCTGTGCTATACAGGCGGATCATTGCTTTGGGATTTCTGGTAACAACGTCTTTCAAAAGGGCAGCACTAGCCTCCACAAGAACTGGTTCGCCAGAAAGCATAGCCTTTTCAATTTTAGAAAGACAAGAGATTAACGGAGGGTTAATAAACTGTTTTGGATTAAGGGGAAAAAATAGCTCAGTCATCAACTCTCAGTTCTAGACGAAGAAAAACTAAATGAGAATGATTCAGATACTAACTGCTTAGCTTGACACTCCTAATGCGATGTGAAAGGGAGAAATTAGGGCAGAGGGTATGCCTATTGTTATTAAGTTGAAAACGAACTAGTATTTTTGGTTCAGCTTAATACTACCTACCAGACTCGTAATGGACACAGCTAGAAGAAGAATAATGAAGAGAAAGAAAGGCATTACCTGAGCAATGTGAGGAAGACAACGTGTACTAGACAAGATACGTTTTACTCTAGGTGTTGGAGTTACAATCTCTCCTGCGTCATCCAAATCTGAATGTGCTGAAACCATGCTGTGCAATATAGACAATGCAGCATCCCCTACCTGCATAATATTTTATCAATTTGATCTGAGTATTGCATAGACATGTAAAATTAAAATAAAAAAAAAAAAAAAAAAAAAAAAGAAANAAAAAAAAAAAAAAAAAGGAAATTGAAATGAAAACCATATTTCTTCTGGAATGTTAAGCATGATAAAATGAAAAGTAAATAACCAGTCACACACATAAAGCAAGCCATAAAGCTTCACCTGTGTAGGTGTGAGGACTGGTACGCGAACAGCTACTGCCCACCTAAGTTCACGAATATCACGCAATTTCTTCCACTCAGACATCCCAAAAGCCTGACACTTAGTTGTCCAATTAATATCCTTTTTAGACCATAAAGTTCTGATGACGTCTTTCTCTATAGGTCCAACTTCTGTACCATCTTTGTCAATGTACATCCATTCCTTAGGAGGTTCCATAAAAGCAGTAGCAGCAATTAGATTTGATTGCAGTGGTATAGGAGTTCTTTCCGAGTTTTCATGAACAACCGTCAGCAGATCGACAGCTAGGACACAACCACCAACCACAACGCAACCTTCAACATTTAACAAGACCTTAACTAGAGCCTGCATGTACGAAAAAAAAGTAAGCCACAAATCATAAAATAAATACATTGCCTTGACCTATCTCCACAACAATATTGTCTGTGACAACCTAATACATACATCGAAACCTAATGAGAATTGGCAGATGAAGAAGTATAACTAGAATAAAAGAGTGGGAAAATTATACTTTAATAGATCAATGATACCTTCAGGAGAAGAAGCAGGCGGTGCCTCAAAGCTCTATCATCTGTCCTATCTATTAGTCCGGTAATATGTGCAGTGCCTTCGAAAGGACCTATTGTGTTGTAGTGTTGCTCGTAGACAATTGCCATCGCTCTTGCACAAAGCTCCCTAACAGAAGCTCCTCCCCCTCCACCAAAACTATCAAGCTTAGTCATATCACACCAGTCACCTGATGAACCCAATTCATCTGGAACAGTACCATCACTAGTAAGCCCCATATCAGCATCACACTGGAAGCGGTGATAGAGTGCCCTGAAAAACGCAACTGGATCACGGAGTGGGAAATCCTGTGCCTTGCTAGCGCTCCCACTTTCAAGCAATAACCGTAGATAATACTGACCCACACAAACTTCTTTTGACAAGCTAGGATAACTAACAGAGAATTCAGAATAGTTCCAAGATATACGTGGGACAGTCTCCTGACCTGTTTTGGCCTCGACAGCCACACATCCCGGGGAAATATCTTCTGTGCGTTCTTTTTCGACATCTAGGTTGTGAACTTCAGCCTTCAAGGCTTCCCTTAACTCTTGCCTTGTACGCTCATTCCAGATGAGATCTGCACGATTATGATCAAGACCAAAGGCTCGCCAAAACTCACGCCAATTTAGAAGTAGCTTTCCCGAACCTACAGGTGTACTTTCTACAATAACTTGAGCAGGTGCTGGAAGTACTGAATTCTGGATGCCATACAAGTTTGGGTCAGATCCAACCAGATCGGATGCATTGGTCTCAGGTTGCTCATGCCCATTTGCATTTGTAGTGACTGAAGAAATTGCTAGATAGCCATTTTCTGATACCCCTGCAGTAGTACTGTCACCACCTGGAAAAGCAAAAGCCTGCAGACTCGGAACTTCCGAACAAGAATCTGTAGCAGGCCTTTGAAAATTATCAGGTACATTATCAGCACTTGCACTCTTCTGTTTTGAAGTAACGCCAGTCTCAACATTGTTACCAGGGGGAAGAGGAGAATCTTGAGCAACCATTCCCCTAGCTATGCGACCTCTTCTCTGCTGAAGTAGTCTTTTCTGCCGCCTATTTGTTGATGATCCTTCTTGATTTGTCTCATCAAGAAGATCATCAGGACGTGTATGCAAATATGCAACTAGCCCAGGTGGCAGAACTCGGGACAGTAGGTTCAAAGCTGGTTGGTAAGAATCTGCCCAGAGTGCCACAAGCTGCCTACTTACCTCTCGCCGCTCACTTGCAGGAAGAGAATATGCATTCAATAAATGTCTCAACAAAGCACCATCACGCAAAGCAGCATCACGCATTGACTCTGCAGCAATTGCATCTTCTTCAGCTATTGTACGCATTATAACAGCAATGATTTCTCTAACACTTTCTGCAGGATGTGCAAAAAGTGCAAATAAGCGACGCCGTAGGGCAGCTACTTGGCGTAACAATTCCACAAAAACAGTGTATTGGGTAGTATCTCCATGTGGATCACAAACCATAGCCTCAAAGACTTCAACAATCGCCATAGAAAACAGAGGTGAGACTGACATGGGCTTCATTCGATTGACAAGGATAGTAACATAACCCTGTTGAGCAAACAAAACAGACTTGGTATGCATGATAGTCGCATGTTTTTCTCCCCTGGAATCCGGCGTAGTACTTAGATTTGCTGATGAACCACCTATGAGGGAAGCAATAAGCCCGGCAGCTTCAGCAGCAACACCTTCAGAACCATTCCTAAGTAAACCCATTATCCTATTAACGGCAGCAGGGAAAGACATTATATGAGATGCTGCACTCTTAGAGGACAATAACCTACGCAAACATGCAACAAAGCCAATGACAGTTGCTGCTGCTTTCGGTGAAGGAGGAGGCAAGGGAGGGGCATCTACAGGGAGAGTTGGAGTTGATGGTAGCATTGTAATCAATGCCATCAAAGTCACCTCAGGGACTTCAATATTTGCGGGTACACCTGTATATGGGACACAAGCATTGAACTCCCTTATTCTACGCCATAATCTAGCCCTACAACCAGGAACAGATCCACCTTCGGCAACTGCATCTTTTGCAGCAGCAGCTAAATGCTTCAGGTGTAGGGAGCAAGTTTCCATATCAGCAACAAGATGTTGTGGTCCAAAAATCAAACTAACCCTTCCACAAGGTGGATCAATGCGATGGCCTGGCATTGTAAGCCTAGGTAATACTGGTATTGGAGATTGTCCCTGCATCATATATCCCCTATATATATATCAGCATATCCATCTCCAATATATTCCACATCCAGCATAAATAAAGTACTAACATAGAACCTTAAAAGATATCCATCAATTTGTAAAATTAACGCATATACGTACTTCTATTTGCAAAGTATCAAGAATCGCTGCAAGTAGGTTGTCTCGGGATATGCTCGCGTAGACCTAGAACACATGTTACAATGTTTAACTAAAAATTATTATTAAACATGTGGCATAATAAAAGAGAAGCCAAAAAAACTCACGTGAACTGGACATCCATCACTGAATTCAATAGCAAACATTTGGGGTTCCTCAGCAAATCGGACAAGTGAGCTTACTGAAGATAGAGGACGAACGATAACAACCTGCACACATCTAAGCAGTATTCTCAGAATTTGACAGAACAAAACAAACTGAACAAGTAGAAAGTTAAAGCTATTTCCTACTCATACTCAGTCTAACCATACATTTACATTGATTCTCTTAACAGAACCAGGAACAAAAAAAAATTTGAACAAAGAAAAGTTATGCAGCATAAGATAGCAATACAGATAGATATTTGGTTTAAAACGTTTTACCAACTTACTTCATAGTTATCTATCCGTCTCTCAACAAGGGAGGCCTTAGTAAGAACTAGCTGAAGGGATACAGCATCCCCATGCTCACCAAGTCCTCCTTTGGGGCCAATTGCCAAGCTTAGTCCAGGCATGTTTAGAGTACCATGAGCAGCCGATCTTAATCTAGTAACAGACCACCATCCATTAGGAGTTTCTTCAGCTCCAACTGCTTCTTTAGCTGTATAGTAAAGTTATAATAACTTTGGCAGTCAAAAGAGATAGAAAGAACGTGAACTAAACAGGATAGAAAATGAAAAAAAATAAGTGAAATAGACAAGACAAGACACTTAGGAAAACGAATTTGTAAGTACCCCTTCGTGACATATACTCAGATGCTGTAAGCGATTGTGAACCATCAACTGACAAGAATACCCCTACCATGGACTTTGCAGTCTTAGCCTGCAAATGAATTTACAATTATCAAGCTTACAAGTACAATATTGTATCCCTAGTTGAGTGTTGAAGCAATCAGAAAGTATAGGCAAATTTAACAATAAGTTAGCAATAACTTCTCAACAAAAGTCAAAGCATCTCAATAATACCAAACTTGCGACAATGGAGGAATTTGTTGTCCCGGGTGCAGCTCTGAAAGCTTTTGACTTTCTCCCATACATGGGACATAGAACAAACCCAGCAGAGTCAGCAGATTTTGTCCGGTATGCATCAGAGAGAAGAATTATTGCTGGGGAATTCATGTCTCTAAAATCCAACATCCAGCGCGGATCACCAGATTTTGGGTCGATGAGCTCTACGCCGACATAAGTGACCTTCAATTTCTGTGGAAGAAAAAAAATGAAATTTCTATTCTGATTCAACTGAATTTCTACGACCAGTTGCAACTGTCAAATTATTATTGGTTCTTGCAGTTGTAAGAATAGAAAAAAAGGAATCAACAGATACAAATAAGAATGAAATTAGTCATATGAAATCAAGAAATCTACAACAGAACACAAGTCTCTCAGCCCAGTTCGTGATTACACAAAATTAAGAGCTTATTACACATTAAAAGACAATAACTGCATCAGATTCAAGCGTAATACTAACTACCGCAAGACCAGATACTTCAGATATGTTGAACAACTAAAAGGCCTAATCCGGTTTGACTTCAAAACCAAGGAAGTAACTTCACCAACTATACCAATATGGCAACCATCGCAACAACAGTATGATATCAGAGAAACCATATATAAAGCTTGAAGATAGAACCACTGAAAGAAAACCACTTACATAAGAAACCCATTCTGCGTTCCGTCTCCTAAGGTGTAACACCTGGAACTCAGCCACAGGTCCAATTTGGTTCCATCTAAGCCGATACAGCTCAGTTAAAATACTTGCTCTGCACCTAGACGAGAACTTCATAGCCTTGAACTTGCCTTTCCCATCAGTTCTAACATTGATACTAAACTCACCACCCACACTATCCGTATTTTCATCCCGTCCAATCAGAGGTGAAGCTCCATCAAAATTAGTTCCAATATCATAAGAATTAGTAACGGAGAGAGTGCTTGGATCCAGCGTCACGATTCCTTCGCTGGAAATGCAAAGGATCCTCTTATAACGACCTCGCCATGAGTGTTTGACCACAAGATACCTAGCAAGATACTCCGGCTCTTCCATGGCGCCGATTGTTGACGCGACAGTGCCTCTAGCGACGGAATCCATGGTGCGATCAGATCCGACGGTGTTCACGGAATCGAGGAACTGTAAAGTATTGTTTCTAGGTGCATTACCAAAAACAGGTCGAAGAAAATCCCAGAATCCTACCTTGGTGTGATCGGAAACGCCAGGATAGTGGCGGGAATGAGACTGATTAGCCCCCAGCTCTTTCCTTGGTTTAAGAGAAAAAGCCACCGAAGGGCTTGAGATCCTTCAAACAAACGGATCTAATAGAAAGCTTAAACCCTAATTTCTCATATGCCAAAAATAACAAAAGCACAGCGAAGCGAACCCCAAATAATCTCGAGAAGAAGCTTAACAATCGATCTTCTAAGATATCAAAATCTGATCAAGGTTAGCACCCAAGGATGCTGCAAAATCGATCTGACATGAAGGAGAGAAAGAGTCTTCGAATTCGTGTGATGCTGTTGTTTTACAGTCTGACGACTTCTACAGGCTTAAAGCCATTTTGATTCGGTGTCTCTCTCCTGCAAAATTTAAAATTCTCTGTCCTCGTTTTTTTTATCTTTGAACTAAAAGTAGAAAATTAGTTCAAAAAGATTGCCCCAAGCTTAAAATTTTCTCTCTCTTTAGAGAGAGTTTTCTCTAGTCTCTCAAAATGATTTCTCAATAAGTCCACTAAATACATATAATAGACTACTAAGTTATAGTCCAGTATTGAAAAAATAATTTTTAGTGGCTTTTCTTTTGGTTTCGCTCTTTTTTATTTCTATTTCTTAGAGGAAAAATTCTTATGTTAAGCAGATTTTACCGTTGGTTTAACCGAGTAATATTTCATGCGGTTTTTTGCAGGTTAAGTTCTGCATTATATGAAATTTTACCTCTTTTAATAGCGATTTCCTTCCCTGTCGAGCCAATTTTGGATTCGCTTCCTCTAGATGAACATCGTTATTCGGTCTTGGCGGTGATGGAGTTTCATTGAGGTGGAGCTTGGCGATTGAAGAACATCATGAGCATGTTTCAAGTTTTGAAGATGGAACAGTAGGGCAATCTCGTGGAAGTAGCAGATGGTGACCGCGATTTTCTTGATATTTCCTTGGTGACTAACCGGTTTATCTCTTTAAATATTTTATCTCCTACAATAATTTTTAACATAGTTAATATGTAATTTAAACATTTCAAGTAGATTTTTTGGGTGCGAGTCCAAAAATATATCTATTAATATATAATTATTTTTAAAAATAACTTAAAAATATAATAGGTCTTTTTAAATTTACAAAACTCGAAAGAAAAATCCTTTCTGAAATACTAACTTTTTATTTTTTGTAGTAAATTCTTTTAACAATTTTTATTTTTGTTATTCAAGAATTTTTAAATTATTTGTTGATTTATATTCTAATTTTTGAAAAAAATTTGATTAATTTAAATTAAATTTTTAAGAAAAGTATTTTAGTGATTAATTCTATTTTGTATTTCAGGAAATATTTCTAGAATTTATGGATATTTTTGGTTTTTGTGATTTTATAAAACTTTTATCAAAGATTTTGTGAGTTTCTACACATAATTGGGAGTTTGAATAGTAAATAGACCATGTCGAAAATTTTTTGTGAGAGTAAAACAATTTAAGGTTTAAAGTGAAAGTACCTACTACTTTGACTATTTTTTTGTGGGATATTCCCTTATTTAATGAGATTCGAAAAAATGATAAATTTAATATTAAACGTGTCTGCCTTTACCGAATTAAATAACAACTTTTCACTCTCAAAAAAAATCCTAAAATTTTGTTGATTTCGCCATTTTAGGAACCGATGTTAGTCAAAGTTAACAGAATCTTAACATATAGTTTATTTGTTAATCTTAATCTCATCAAATGTATTGTTAGTTTCAGTCAATAAAAACAGGTCACTCTGTCTTTTGCGTAACAAAAGTGAAATCCTTAAAAACATTTCCTAAATTCATTCTCTTCTAATTTCGTTCTTAGTTTCACATCAATTTTTTTGGAATTCGTTCAATTTTTATCCATTCTCCATCTCTCTTATCCATTTGATTTTTGTTAAGTAGATTACAAAATTGTTAAATTTAGGGGTTATTCGAGCAGGATTTAACACAAAGGGTTTCAACTATGAGATTCAAGAGGGAGAGAGAGCAATGATCATTTATTAATTTGAAGAACAAAGAAATTGAATAATGCAAAGATGTCGAGTTGATTGTTATTGCTCAAGTTAAATGCCCAAAATTAGATTTTTTTTTCAAAAGCTTCCACCTCTACTTATAAAGCACAGAGACGGTTACAATCCCTTTGAAATAGGAAAGATTACATTTCTGTTTGGATTCTAAATATTCCTACAAGATTTTTGGAAATTTTCCTTATGCGAACAGGAAATTTTCCATTTATCTTTAGATGATGTGTCGCCCGAATTTTTGTCATCTCGGCAAGTTGACAAGAAAATATTCGTCTGAGACAATAATAAATGCCCGAGATGGATTCTTAACTGAGTTATCAAGTTCATGACTTGGGTGGTTTCAACCATTAATTGTTATTGTGGACCAAAGTAGGATCTCCAATCCACCTCCAATAATTATCCCCCTAGACTCACAAAATTGGTTAGGATTTCTGGGTCGGTAAAAATTACCTGCTTCTTGAATCTTCGTTCTACGTGTCAGGTTGTGAATGGGTTACTTCGCACCGTAACTGACTAACTATTATTTTATCGTTTCTCGTTGTTTTGGCTTCCAGTAAATTTCAATAAATATTGCTCCTCTACCATTTTAATTTTCACTTATCTTCAGCAAACATAGAATCTCTTCCACCTTTTAACCTTCTGAGTCAACCTTTTCAAATTCTCTTTTTTTCTTAAGGAATTCTTCTTTCCACTCTAAAGATGGGCATTGACGATTTTAAACATCCTAACGTTATGGATGGTTTGATCACCGCTATAGATGAGGCAACCACTCGCCATTTTGAAGAAACTGCTAGGGCGAGTGTTGCTCGTCCAACTCCTTCTGCTACAGCTACGGCTTCTTCCTTGACTCTTGCCAGGCCGATTTTAGGCTGAAGCAAATCACAACCTTGGAAGAGGTCAAGAAGTGATGTTTTGCGGATTGGGTCATCCGCTTATGTGTCTGGGACTCCTCTTTCTAGTGCTCCAAGGATAAAAAGTGTTGACTTCCACTTCACTCACAATCATACGAGTATGATGCCCATTATGTCATCACGAATTGAGTGCGCAGATCTTATGCGCAACATAAGGACTTCTTTGGACCTTCTCTTTTCCCCCAATCAGATGCAAAACAGGGACGAATATGAAGAAACAGCCTATCTACTCTTCAAGGTTTGTATTCATCTCGGCATTGAGTTTGATCAATTTATTGTTTTTCCTGCTTTTCTGAGTGTTGGTTTTCTTGTTTTCTTCTTTTGACTGCTTTATTTCCTACATGAATGACATAATGCTGGACCAGGATTGATCTCCTACTCTCCCCAATGAAAGTGCTTGGAGGACTACTCATCTTGCTAGTCGGGCTGAGTAGTCTTATCATGACACGGTAGAGGCTCGATTTTGACCTTCTACGGTTGAGGAGGAGCTTAAATGAGTGAGGGCCGAGTTGAGGCATGAGCAAGATAACGTCATGAAGCTGACAAAGGAAAACGCATTGTTTTCCAAGTTGCTAGACAACATTGAGGCGGATCGAGGCAGTGCTTTCAAGGTTGCTGAGAAGGCGAATAATGCTTCGGACAAGCTTTGGCCCTAGTTAAACTCCATCAAGGATATTTTGACCACCTACTTCGCAAAGCCTTGAATTCCAAAAAGCTGAGGATATTCCAAGGCTCGAATAAATAACTCTCCAGCCGGTTTGAGAGGATCGTCGCTCGCTTCAATGTCCTTGAAGTAACTTGAATGCCCGACTCTCGTACGCCCAATTTCATGGTTCGGGTTATTGATGTGTGTGATTTTTGATAGTTTTAGAGCCATATTTTAGGTCACTTTTCATCTGTTTAGGTAGATTTTTCGTGTACTTAGGTCTGTTTAAGTTAGTTTTGCACTTTTTGCATTTGCATTTGGAGTTTGGAGTTTATTCTAGGTAAAGGAGCAAAAAGGAGCTGAAAATGGAGCTAAGGATAATTGGATAAGCTGCTAGGCAAAAGAAGTCATGCAAACTCAGATCGCTGCCTCGCGGACCACAGGGCGAGGACTGCTCGGAACGCTCAGAAGAAGATGCCTCAGTCACCAGCCTTGACCTATCTGGTGCGAGGGAAGAGAGATGCATGACGCGAGGAAGGCTAGTAGAAGAGAGATGGCGGAGGGACTCGGCGACTCACTGCCAGTCCGCCGTGACAACAGACCTTGCCGGTTCCTCGTCCATCGGGCGATGAGGAACCAGGTGTTCAGATGAGAATTGAGATTCTAATCAGGGAATCGGTAAGGAGATCAGCGACTAAGCCAATGGACTGGAAGTACAAACACGGAGAAGGCGGCTCAACTGAAGAGGAGAGAAAGGGGAAACAGATAGTCTCGCCCTCAAGCACCAAGGACAATAACAAGGACGGTCTATATGTTCAACCCTCGCTGATGGAGGTCGAGTGTGAAGATGAGGAGGAGATAGAAACCATGACTGAGAAGAAGGGGCAAAATTCGAGGTATCGCCGTGTGATTGAGGACCTGAAGAAGAGTGGCTACTCAGTGAAGGAGGCAAAGAAAGCTTACGAGGAGCGTGAGAAAGAGAAAAAGAAGAAGTCTACAAAGGAGGATGATGAATCCAACAAGGCTTATGCGGCTTTGAAGGCCATGAGAGTTAAAGGTACATATTTCCCCCATTCTGGAACCATGAGGGAGTTGGGAATTATTGAGGAAGTAGATAGGGTGTTCAGCTTGCTTGGCGTGAAAGTTTGCATGTACAATGTGGCGAGTTCGTACATTAAGGAGACATTACAATTTCTCGCCACCATAGACCTCTTGATCTACGCTAAGACTGACAAATCTAAGATCAAGAAGAATGGACCTGGGTACACAACGTTCACCGTATATGACAAATTATATGCGGTGACGTTAAGGGAGTTGGACCAAATTTTTTGGTTTCATTCCGTAGAGGCGGCACATCCTGATATTGGAGAAAATGATACAAATGAGGTTTGGGAAATGCTGGCAGGAGCTAAAGCGTATGATTCATCCCAAAGTAAAGGAAGCTGGATCCGCAACCCAGATATCAACTATACAAGGAGGGCAATAACCAATGTGATTTTCGCTCGACCCTCCACCTCGCCAATCAACCTCGGAGAGATGCACATGATGGTTATGGCGATGAAGGGGATTGTTGGTATAACTCCAAGCGGACACCATATTGATGGAGATGAAGGGCACTCCAGATTGTCATTTGTATTGGGAAAACATCTCACCTCATACCGAGCACGAGCTATGACGCAAATGGGGAGAAAATCCGGGAAGCCAAAGCACATCTACATTGGTGGATTGATTGCTCAGATACTTGAAGCCAAGGGGGTGCCATTGAACACTGAAAGCAATAATTGGGTTCCACCCCAATTCATGGACATTCGTTATCTCCAAGGATCTAAACTCATAGCCAAATGTGAGGTAGAAGGAAGAGCCGTCTACAAGTTTGATCACCCAGAAAAGAAGGATGCCAGAATACTCCTCCCTTGCCCATCATTCATCCGACTAAATACAATGGAGAATGTTACTTTCACCCCACCCCTCGCAGCACTACTCAGAGAGCACCAGCGAGGACAAGCTCCGCAACCAGAGGAGGAGGCATACAAGGAAGAAGTCAACCCTGAATCCTATTTCTTCGACGAGTTCACTAAGAAGAACCAAGGGACAGCTAGCAAGGAAGCCCACAAGCGGATTGGGAAGCTCCAGGAGTTGGGGAAGTGGCTGCTCAAGAAGGTGAAGGGCATGACAAAGGAAAAGAAGGAATGGCTAGACGAGTGCAAGAGGATGTGGGCAAAGATTGATAGATTGGAGTCCTCACTCAGAAGAACAGAGCCTCAACCTCGTACACATGACTCGCCACTACCAGCGAGAAGGCACTCAACTTCAGCAGATCCGAAGCTGCACCAAGAGCAAGCAGAGCAACCACGACGCCAATCATTGGACACGACGCGGGTTTACAAGAGATCCAGGAAAAAGAGCCAGAAACACCAAGGGAAAAATCCTCATGCATCCCTCGCCGACCATGACCGCGAGAAGTACTGAGACTGGCAGCAGCACATTGCACCAATGGAAGGAATAACTCCATGAGGGTACCCAGACCCTCAAAACTACACTCTCGAGGACATGAATGCCTCGATTGCTCACTTATTCGACTTCTAGGTACCAAACTCCAACTTTTGTACATACATTTTATTTAGTAGTTTTCTTTCGTTTTGTTTGTCTATATTACTCTCTCGGACTTCTATACACACAAGGGACTGTGTGATTTAAGTTTGGGG
>OVBA01005449.1:0-19848 GCA_900406435.1 Lepidium aucheri
AACGTTTCTCGAACATATCATCAAAACACTCTTTGAAGGTTGAGTCAATTTCACTCGATGATGATGATGACATCTCCGTAGTGGTCTTGGAAATTTGGGAAGAAATATGTGTACAAATTTAGGAGAAATATGTGNAGGAGAAATATGTGTACAAATTTTAGGAGAAATATGTGTACAAATTTTAGGAGAAATCAAATAAGAAGAAACGATTTATAGGACTAGAACTTGATAGAAAATGTAAAAATAGATTGAACCATACTTGTGCTGCCTTTAAATAGAGAATGCAATAATACTACAGCATGAGCACAGAACTAACCCGTGCATCCAAAAGTTTACAGACCCGTCATAACAACAACAACCTAGTCTACACTACATGACATATAACCACTAAAGACAGAGAGACACAGCTCTTCACTACATAACAAAGAACCTTGACTCCACTTGCTGACACATACTATTCACTCCACTCCAGTCCGCATAACCCGTGTGTCCTTCACACCATTTTACCCTGCAAAAGCAAAAAAGACAGAGAAAACCAGAAATCATTAGTATATGTGAAACAAATGTAAAAAAGAAATGGATTTTAGATATGTTAATGTACGAATACATTATTCATAACATTTCTGTTATGAGCTTGTTCTTCAAAGCTACTTCAATGTCTGAAAGTTGGTCGGACTTGGCTAAAAGTCGATCAAGAATTTTCTGCTTCGAAATGTTCTCTTTCACAGACAGCATAGTCTCCCACTTCTCCAACTCGGCTTTGTTTGCTATCTTCTTGCGTTTCCCCGCCTTGCTGGCCTTGACACCTGGTGGCCGAACCTCTTCCACGTCCTTTTCACAACTCGGCTGTTTCCTTTTGTCTTTCACAACTTCTTTCGCCAAACAAAGGGACTTCCACTTCTGATCATACCTGAGCTCTCTCCATGCATGTTCAAGGGTGAACTTCACATGATAGTCATTGAAATAGATGTCATGTGCACTCTTGATGACATCGTTCTTGTTCTGGCCGCTGGATTGCTCCTTCAACGCTGCCTCATAGCTACTCACAAATTTACAGACCTCTGCGTTCAGTCTTCCCCACCTCTGTTTGACATGACTTACCTCTCGAGGTGTTAAGCCAGTAGGCTGAAGACTTGCATTGAAGTAATTTTGTATCCTTTTCCAGAATGCTCCTCCTTTCTGCTCGTTGCTGACAATCGCATCCTTGCTAGTGTTGAGCCAAGCGCTGATGAGAACGAGATCCTCTTTCGGTGTCCACTTTCTCCTTTCCAACTTCGATGTCTGTTCTTTGGAGCTTTGGCTACTAAACCTAGGATAGTCGGAGGATTCTACATTTACTGGTTGACTGTTTTGGCTTGCTAGTAGGTTAAGAAACCCGGGGGAGTTTAAAGAGAAAGGATCCATTTTAGAAAGGTTATTCTGTTTTTGAAAGAGGGGATGTGAATTTGGCTTTGGCTGTGTTCTGGTTCGGGTTTTAAGGAAGGTTTAGCATTTAATTAACTCTAACTACCAACCAAACAAATCAACTCAACATTTATCAAAGCAAGGACAATTACTAATGACACACACTTTATCAAAACAAACAAATCAACTCACCATTTATCAAAGCGAACAAATCAACTCAGCATTTACTAACGACATCAAATCAACAATTACTATTATCTCAAATACAATTCAATTAATCTGGTTGTCACTTTTTAAATAAAAGTACTACACAAATCAGGTTATCAATTACTACCAAGTAGTTGTTGTTTCCCACTACTAAAACAACATCAATATGAGTAAGGAAAATACCTGAGCTTTTTCCAAGACCTCCACCTGTGCACTCAGCTTCTCCACCTCTTCCTAGACATTTACATAAATAAAACAGATTTGATTTGTTATCAAGTAATGTAACAATGATGCTCAGACATTTACATAAATAAAACTAATCTCTAAACACACCTTCAATGATGCTATCAAGTAATGTAAGTTCCGCATTCCCTTAATTATTTCCTCAGCCTCATTTACTCGTTTTGTCAACCACTCAATCTCCTCCTCAGCCTCAGCCACTTAATTATTTCCCTGACAAAATAAGAAACTGATTATATCCTCAAATATATAATACAAGAAGCTGATTACATCCAAATATAAAGTCATTTCATTAAGTATTTTTACATAAAGTCATTTCATGGAGTTTTAAACTTTAAATCCAAACGAGAAGGAGTCATTACAATGCATAGACAAACACAAACATTGCTTTCTAATCTTGGTTACCATTCTAAAGTATTTTTCGAATTATAGTATTCGTTAATTGGAATCCGACCTTAAGAAGAGAATGCAGCCTCTAAAAATTGAGTTCAATTCATTCTATTTTGAGAGATAAATAAAGATTCAAAAACAGTGAATTGTTTCAGATGGAAAGAGTCTCATATGAATAGACTTTTTTTTTTAATTGGATTCTATTCCACTTCAGTCTCTACCAATTTCTAACCCGTCAATGAAAATCCCCAATTAGTAAACCTTAATCCAAAACCCTAATTCTCAAATCTAACACCTAAATCGAAAATCCCCAATTCGAAATCCTTATACCGAAACCCTAATTACCAATTTAAAACCCATCATCGAAAATCCCCAATTAGTAAACCTTAATCCGAAACCCTAATTCCCAAATCTAACACCTAAATCGAAAATCCTAAATCGAAATCCCTATACCGAAACCCTAATTACCAATTTAAAACCCATCATCGGAAATCCCCAATTAGGAAACCCTAAATCGAAAACCCTAAATCAAAAATCCCAAATTACGAAACCCTAAATCGAAACCCTAAACCCAAAATCAATACCCTAAACCACTACACAAAATCGCCTAATCGATTACTAAACACTTAACTTTGGAACCCTAAATCCCAAATTAAAAATCCCCAAACCCGAAATCGTAACCCTAATTTCCTATTTCGAAAACCCTAAATCACGGTTTCAAAATCCGTCAATTAAAACAAGAACAACACTACAAAGCAACAAATCATCGATACGAAACACTAAATTTAAAAGATTAAAACGATTTTCAAAAAATTCTGAAGAACAACACGAAACACACATTAAACGTTTCAACAAAATCCCTAAAAGTACACGAAACATACCTTGTTGTCTTCGATAAACCCTTCAGACACACCGGAACTAAAAGATTTGACGGTTAAACGGCGGAGATATGGCCGATATCGAACGCGACGAGAAATCGCCTTTCTCGTTGCCTCCAACCTTCTACTCTCCCGAAACTTCTGTTTCTTCTTTCAAACCTAATTCTATTCGAATCCTCCCTTTCTCTCAGAGGGTTCGAATGCGGAAAAAAAATTAACGAATACGGTTTCGCCACGTAGCAAGAACCCGTCTCTTACGGGTTCTCCGCGGCGAACCCGTATCTTAACTCCAAAACCCAAATAATATTTTTTTATTCGGTCCACTCCTAAGAAATTGAGCCCATAAACCCATTATAAACCCCAAATGTACATGGTTTAAGTCATTCATTTACTCAAGCACACATAATATATTGATTTTTTTCTCGAAACTTAACATATTATTTCCATAAATATTATTTGATTTTTAATTCTAAATGTTTAAATGATATATAAGTCACTATAAAAAAACAGGCCGGTCAGTAGCGGTCACAAATTACCGACCAAAATTGACCAGAAATAAAAAAAAAATAACGCCGGTCAGTTTCGATCGGTAATTTGTGACTGTTTTTGGTCGATTTATTCTTTTTTTACTCTCATCAGTTTCCGTCAATATCTGATCGGAAAGTTGTGACGGATTTCTGCCGGTTAAAAATTCCAGTCATAATCCGACATGTTTTTTTGTAGTAAATATTCATGAAATTTTTATATCTAGGGTATAAGTCAAATTCGCCTCAATCACTTTCCATATATAAATGTAACACAATCAAAAATGATTACAAAATATAATATATCACGATTTAGCCATGACTGCATCGCTACGATGATAACCACAGAAAACAAATCTGTTGTTATGAAGTCGTGGCTAGAAAAAAATGTGGATAATTGTTATTCTTATTTGTTTTGAATTTTTGTAGCTATTTGATAATTTTTTATGATTATTTTGTAGATACTATTTAGCCACGATTGTTTTTGTGTCTAGATTGTGAAAGTATATGGTTTGTCATACAACGACAAGATAACAGAAATGGCGATGTTTAACTTTATCTTGCATATTAAATTTTAATAAAAAAAATAGTCAAATCATTATATTAAATACACCCCTCTGGATTCAGAATTATATCAAGATACGTAGTTACGTATAATAATATATGTGACGTGTGTTATTTGTCTGGTTACAAAATTAGGTAGTCAAATTCTCGTGAGTCGTGTTGGACTTGGTCGAAATCCTAAAATATGGGACGAGCCAAACAAGTTCAAGCCAGAGAGACACCTTGTTGGAGCCAATGGCGTGAGTCTAATGGAGCCAGACATGCGGTTTGTGATATTCAGCAGCGGTCGACGTAGTTGTGGAGGTACTAAGATTGGAACATCTATGACCATCATGTTGTTAGCTAGGCTTCTTCAAGGGTTTGAATGGACTCTACCTAATGGGAAAAGCCAAGTCGAACTTGTCACAGCTGAGAAATTCTTGTTCATGGCTGAGCCTTTGCTTGCATGTGCTAAACCTAGATTGGATCCAAAGTTATATACGAAGATCCAGACCTAAGATTTCGAGGGATTGTTTGATTGAAGACTCATCATGTTATATAAGCCTATCAAATCATATGTATATATGTGTGCTGTAATAATTTATTACTAATAAAGTTTGTTTAATTTCCTCGTAGTTGTACGGATGATTTGTATATGGTTTTGCTTATAATAAGAAGGATTGATTAACTAAAATAGTCTAATTTTGTGTTAAAATTGACTTAACTTATGTTTAAATTGGCATTGACTTTCAAAGTTCGATATTAATTTGGCAAAACCTAAAGTTTGATATTAATTTGATTTTTTAGTGAAAGTTCAGTATTTAAATAACCATTTTCTCATTTATTTATATTTATTTGTTACAGATTTCAAAAGAAAAAAAAATTCCCCAATCTTCTTTGATCCGTCTTAGGATCTAGTGGCAGCCTTGAACCAAGCAGCAATGCGATGTGTATGGAAACTTGGGATCGTAAATGGATTCAAGTACCATTCTCATTTATTTGTGGTAAAATTATTATAAGCGTAGTAAAAGTTGAAAATAGTGTACCCCAAAATTAATCAAGAGAAATTGTATCTATTGTATTAGTCAAATGAGTAAAAATGTATCCAAGACGTTGAATTTTGAAGAATTTGGATAAATGAGGGTAGATATAAACAAAAATATCATAAACCAAAATACATGTAATTAGATACCGGTTAAACAAAGTAAATTGAGTTTATAGCACCGGCTATTTCCGGTTTACTGGGAAGCTTCTCGGTTGTCGATTATTTGATTGATTCGCCAAACACCATATTTTGCCAATATGTGCGCGACTTTGTGAAGCTTTGATTCGTCAAGTTTTCGATTTTACTGCTAAAAAATTCCTTCTTAGTCTACAATTCCGAGCTGTTAGGTAATTCGAGTCACCCTGATTGGGAAAACTCTGTTTTTCCGATTGTTGGTTCTTGTTCTCGCATCAAAAGAACAAATTTTTTTGCACAAGTTTCGTGGCAAAAAGCTTGAGAATTCTTAAGTATTTTGCGGTTAATTTGTGCTTCCATGTTTGTATTTGAATATGCCAGATTGATTTGATTATAGAATAAACTCAGAACAGAGTATTCCCTCGTGATTGCAGAGAATTGAGGTTTTGTTTAGAGTTAGGATGGATCTAGAAACTGAGAATCGAATAGCTTCAGTTCTATTACGAGAAGCAGCAGAATTGAGGAGACAAGCTGAGAAATACGGTGTTCGAGCATATCTTGAGAAGCCTAATGTACGGCATCGACCTAATTCTAGATTTCTTACAGCCACTGTTCTCGGTGTTCAGCAATGTATGCTTTTCTATTGACCCTTTATTCTTTTTCTTCATTACATAAGTTTGTTCTTATTGATTTCCATCAGCAGTCTAGTATCTCAAACTCTATTCTATTGGGGGTTGTTTAATAGATCTTTCCAATACACATCACAATAGTTTTGACATTGTTTTTGGAAGCAGTAGCTGCGGTTTTGGAGGGGGTTAGTTTCTTTGTTGGTTAATAATTGAAACTTCAATAAGAAGATTGGTAACATGGGAGAGTTTTGTTCGGGTTTACGGTTTTAAATCTGGATACTCTGTAAATAGTTTCTTTGCTTGTTCACTATTTGTTTTGTTGCTTAGAAAAGAAAGATATATTTGACAAGGGATTGAGTCTCATTTGTTTGATAAACGTGAATTTGTTAACTTAGACAGTCTAGTACAAAATGTTGCTTAAAGCTCATTTATTTTTTGACCATACAGCAAACAAAGTAGTAGAAACTAATGAGATGTGGAGGGTTCGGAAGAAAGAGATTGAGCTAGAAGATGAAAGACTCAAAAGAAAAGCAACAGAGGAAAGTAGCAGTAGCCAAATCAAGCAGAATGGTAGTTTCTTGAAAAAGAGCTTGGATAAGAGATGCAGCTCTAGATATGACAAAAAGGATGGTAGTGCATCATCAAGCGGGAGATTGGACTCAGAAGATGATACAGGCTTAGGAGATGATGAGATTGAGACTTTTCTCCAGTCGCGGTATGTTCTTTTACACTCAACCTAGCCAGCTTCCATAAACTTTTGAGTTTGCTAGTTACCTTCATTTTCTCTCGTGTATTGGTAGGATCTGTATTTTAGTTTAAAGTGTTTTTGTGTTTGCAAAGTATTTTAAACAATGAAGATTTTGTTAATGACATACAAAAACACCAAACACAGTTTCTTCTTTACGATCTGCAAAATATTTTTTGAAAAGATTGAATTATTTTACTCCTTTTGTAACTGTTTGCAAGGAATTTTGATTTCTTTTTTCAATAGAAGTGTTAGCGCCAACAAATGTTGATTTTTTTGTAATTGATAGGAACAAGCGTGGCAGAGGGTCTATCGGTCCTCGGATGGATGAAACAGGGCCTTATCTTCCCGTCGAGAAGGGACTGTTGTCAAGTTGTGATACAAGAGAACAAAAAGTAGTCTTGGGCCCAGAGAGACCACCTTCATTGAGACAAATCTTTGATAACAAGCATGGTCTGAGATTGAGAACGGACTGTATCAAGAAGCTTCGTAAAAACGATAAGAGGGAAGAAAAGAAGAGAAAACGGGACAAACACTCATGATTGTCTCATGAGAATGATGTTCATAGTAATGGAAATCTTTGTTGCTATTGTCCTAAACAATTTGTTGATTTAGGCGATAATTATACTTAATAGCTCTGTTATATATAGGATTCCGAGTTGGTCTCTTACCTCTTGTTTGAGTGGGGAACGTGAGCAACAGAGGTTAAGAAAGGCAAATATGTAGAGAAAAGAATACAGGATTCTTGAAAATCAACAAACCAGTAAAAGCCTATCACGAAACTAATTACAAAGTCTTAACTTCAGTCCATGAGTCCATGAGCTACACAACATATAATCAAAGTACGTGAGGTTCAACTTATGTAGAAGGTTCAGCTTTGAAACTGCAATACTACGACTTAATTCAGAAAAAGCTTAAGTCTTCAATCTCAATGTTTCAATTCAGCCAAGTGTAACAAGTTGTTTTGTTCAGACATAATGGAATGGTAAAAAAACTCACATCAGGAAAGTAAAGAAGTGCTTCGATGAACTGTTAATCAATCTCGTTCTCAGAAGCCAACATGACTCTCCTCTGCTCATCTTCTCTATTTCAGCCCCATCTTCTGTCCCAAGACCGCGAGCTGCTTGACGAGCTCAGTTCCAGTAAGGATCTCTGTGGCTCCATATACAATGTTCTTGACCATTTCGTGTCCCTGCGAGAACTCCTGCAAACTGTTATATTCAATGTAGTTACCCCCACCGACCATGAAAACAATTGCTTCTCTGAATGGCCCCTCTATATGTCTGCTACCACTAGAACATGACTTTGATTCTCTCGGATCATATATCAGGTATGAATCTGTTTCTGGGTTCGGTTGTCCTTCAGTTAAGGCTTCAACAGTCCGCACCACCGCCAATTTCTGATCACTTGATAAGAGATTCTTAACTCTTGCAGTGACTGCACTCACTGACTGACCATAGAGCTTCTCAGCCCAGTCAACAACGTTGTTTCTGCTGGTTGAATTTTCCAAAGAAACATTCAGAGACTTGATCATTTTAACATACTGAAACGCGCTTGTATCAGCCTCAGCTTCACGCAATGCTGCTTCCACAACTTCAACTTCATCCTGGTTAATGGTTGCCAAGGATAGTAGGTACATGATGGCAAATCGTAGCTTGTCCATCTTCGTACCTTTCCCCCTCAAAACAGATAAGAGCTCGCTCCTGTCTATGTTGCCTCTCACCATCATTTCATTCTCTTTCTTAGTATACACATCCAGAGATCGCTCCTTGATCTCTTCAAGGAGAGCGGTTGCTATGTTTGTGTGCTTGTCAATTGTTTCCTTTCTCTCTGTAAACTCTGGAAGTGAGTCTACAACATTCTTTAGATGCTTGGTGTCTAAATTCAGATCAGTTCCATCCAATTCTGCTCTAGTGCTCACACCGCCCATTCCCTTAATCTCTTCCACATCTTTCTTGTACTTGTTCAAGAGAGTTTCGATTTCCACAGCTACTTGGGGGAACTCTAGAGAACTGTTGGCTGACCAAAATGTATCTGAACTGTCTAGTTTCACACTTTTGCCACTTGGCAATTTCAAACTGTCAAGGTTTAGACCCAGAACATCATGAACAAGAGGACGGTATCTGAAGTCGTGTTGAACCCCGACTGAGAGATCAAAGTTTCTATCGAAAATACATAACAATGGCCTCTGAAACGAACTCATGAAACCGCCACCAACTTCAGGGTTTTTAGACAAAAGATCCCTCAGTTTCTGATCCAATGACAATGCCACCATTTGTGCTGGTCTGCTACGGGTACATCTGATAACCGGAACAACATTAAGTGTCACCAAGACACAAAAGAGTCCATTAGCAATCTTTTCGATTATTTCTTCAATCTCTTTATCCGTTGCTGATGGATTGTTTAACTCAATATAAGTAGAACGTTGTTCAAGAGAAAACAAATTATCTTCCAAACTCACAAACTCCAGATACTGATCTTGTACCTTTAAAATCCTTTCAACATAACCTGAATTGAAAGTCGTTGAAGCAAGATCCTCCAAGAGTGGACGAGGGATAAAAGACGAGAAATTCAAATGAAAAGTGTCATAGAGAGATGGACATGAAGAAACATCTGCAATGATTCTCTTGATGTTGGTTTCATTAGCTTGAACAAAGTAGACAGCTAGTACATCAGGAACACATGTTCTGTCTTTATAAATAGACATAAGTGTAACTACGCGAAGATCTTTGTCTTGTATCAAAGGAGTGATTATCTTCTTGCAGACTTCATCTACAATGAAGACCTTGCCCATAGGATCATCCAACGGTTGGTTCAGGTTAAGCATTTGAATTACACATTCTGCAATGGAGAAAGATTACAAAAATCCAAACGTTTAGTAACATAAACAGAACAAAACAAGTGGTGCATGGTTCGTTTTTCAGATTGGTTTAGAGATTTGAAAAGAGAAATCAATTACCAAGTTGTTTATGGCGTAGATTAAGTGCCATAGAGTGATCAGAATCAGTTCTTCAGACAGCGAGGATGAAAGGTCGGTCTTTTTGTTCGTCTAACACGTTACTACAAAATCCTAATTAAAAGCAGATTTACTACAGAAAAAAAAAAGAAGAAACTTAATCTAATAAAAATGGAAAAAAAGATATATTGTAAAATATTAAAGGAAATTAATTAGCACCATACATTAACTCACAATAAAACGATTTGACCATAAATTAACGTGTATGGAGTATTGACAAGCTAACGTTAACATAAATATTTTGAAGGAGTTAAAAGAAAAAAGGAAATAAGAAAATATAAATATGCCGGTAGTCGGTTTAGAATTCCCGGTTAAGAAATTTCTTCCTGTACGCTTTGTTGTTATCTTTCTTCATTGCTTCCTGGAAGCACTAGTTATAATCTTTGTTTGGAATTGAGAAATTAGAAGCTAAATTGGTCTTCACTCTGCTGATTATACTATTGAATTTGGTAGATTTTACACTTCTTAATTCTGTATCTGAATTACTTTTACAGGGATCCAGTGTTAATTCATCACAACTTAGATCCAATGCCTTATGACCACAGTCACTACGTTCGTCTATTCTGGTTCTTGCTTTCTGAATAGAAATTAAGTTGGAAGTGTTGGACATAGGCCTAAACTCATCAATTTCAGAAATCATAAATTTGGGCCTACAAAATATTGCTCTTGAAGCAGATTGGTTAATGAACTTAGGCCCATAGTCTCCAAAATCATTCTACTTGAAATTGGGTCCATGAAAGCTTGCTCCACCTATTACCAATATTTGCAAAAGGTATCAAATTTTATTTAACTTATTAAACTAATTTATTGTGGCTTCAGAGGACGAAGTCTCTGGTATGGGTTTTATTAGGAAGAATTTGTTTGATTATCATCTAAGTTTAAGACTTTTTATTAGGCTAATTCTCCTTAAGTTGAGATTAGTTCTTCCGCGGCTCTCTGTTTGTGAGAGAATTGGTTTTCAAATCTTTTTCATTTTGGAGAAGTCTCTACAAAACTAAAGACCATCGAATATAAAGAGCTCTCTCATATGTTCGTCTGCCCTCTGGGGTAACATAACTAGGAAGACATGCGGATCATCTCAAGTTTCTAGATTGTTTTTCCACATTTTATCCAAGTGTCCCAGAACGTTTGAGTTGTCTCCGTCTGGATGTTTTAATTTTGGTTTAAGCCATATGTTGTTATAACTCAAGACTTTTAAATTACTAGAAGCAGCAAGTTGTGTTCAAAAAAAAAGAGGGATTTGCTCTCATGCTTTTCATTTCTTTCTTCACATCTATATATTTGATTTACATATATTAAGTTCATCAAACATCCAAATATTTGTGCATATATTCAAGCTGAACAAGCAAATTTTTCAAGAAAAATAACTGATCAATAAGTTTTTACGACATCTACTTTTTTTAGACAATAACTGTAGTGATACTAATGGATGTGGAAGCAATATTTCGGATTATTATTAGATCATTGGTTCTTAGAGAACTCCAATGGGATACCAAAAACTCGAATTTGGTATAAAATGTACTCCAATGGAACACTAGAAAATACCAAACACTAAATTTGGTGTAACTGCTACAGTGACATACCAAATTTGGTGTAACACTATTCATTACACTAAAATTTAAATTATTATTATTTCTTTCTTTTTTATTTGTTTGTATATTTTAAATAATACCAAATTTAGTTTTTTATTTATGAATATAATTTAAATGTTATCCACACCAAATATTATAATTAATATAAATTTTAAATAATTTAATATCTTATTATGTACAAAATATTAGTTCATAGGTAGATTTTGATTAAGATTAAAATACAAAATAATAATTTAACTAAAACATTGAAAACATAATATTTGGAATACAAATTAAATTGATATGATATATGTCATATATGTATCTTATATATTTCATAAACTATTTAGTGCAAATTTTTACTTAATAATTAAATAATTATAATAATAACTTGTATTTATACAAATTATTAAAAGGTAAAAAAGTTTATTTAATAATATAATAATAGAGAATAGTATTTTTAGTGTAATATTTGGTGTTGTGGTTGGAGTTGAAAGAAAAAATAAAACACTGAAGCACCATTTTGGTGTAATCTCAACATCAAAAATGATGTTACCATTGGAGTTGCTCTTAGTGTTTCAATATATTTTATTTAAGTCTTATTTTAGATTTTTAATGATAATTATATATTTTTAAATGAGAAACTCTAATACATAAATAAAAGATTATCAAAATTAGTTTTAGAGTAAGCTTACATTTTTAGGTTCTCTATACACAAATTTAAGACACTTATACCTTTTTCCAATATCTCTCTCATCTCCATCTTTCTCTTTTATTTTTTGTTATTTCTTTTCCATTTTCAATCTCCTTTCATGTTTCATCTTTCTTTCTCTCCTATAAACCTAGATTTTGTTTTCTTTTTTCTTTTTTATCTCTTGTTCTCTCATTATCACGTCTTACATAGTCATGATTTTTCTCTATCTCGCTCTCTGTTTTCATTTATATGAAATGGATTTAACAAAATTCTGATCTTTAAAACCAGAGGAAATTTTGATTTTTAAATTAAATAATTTGTTGCGATTAAATGAATATTTGATTTGCTTTTCTTGTTATTGCAAATTTGATGGAACCAGATCGGGTATAAATTTATTGGTTGGTTGGAACTAAATTGATTGTGTCAGCTGTCATTGTTGCAGGTTAAGCTTTCATGAAGAAGATGAAGATGATATATGCAAACGAATCACTTGACTTCAAATAAATTAGTTACTTGATACATCTTTGTTTTGGATATATATAACTGTGTAGTCTTCTAACTGGTTCACAAAGTACATCAAGTTAGCAGCTAAATTTTTTGTTAAAGGATCTTCTTAAGCAACATATAACTGTGTAGTATTCCAATTTGTTAAAGCATCTACTTGGCAGAAAACATTGTGTGATTATAGTTAATATTCTTGTTATCATATAAATTTATTATGCTATCAAAGCTAATTTAAAGTGACATACACTGCAAGACAATGTTTAAAGTTATATGCAAAACATTCTTGTTCCCGTAAAATAATTAAGTTACAATTAGATTTATCGGTAACTGTTATGCTTATTAGTTTTCGGTTTTAATACTTTTTTCCGTGAATTCGCCATCATTTTCTTTATGAGTGTTTAAAGCACACCTTCAACCCTAACTATAGTTTTGTTAAAAATTTTAGTTAGAATCCTCAAAAAATACTGAAAAATTACAACCCTAGTACAAGGCTTCGATTCCGTAATGGAATCTACATATCAAATCCGTTTCTACCAAATTTATAATCTGATCCTGAAAATTTCCAAAAAAAGATTCACCAATTCTAATTTTACTAAAATAACGAATAACAAAACCAGCAAATCACTCTTCTTCGATATAATTGTTGAAACCCATGTATAAATCGTCTTTACAGATTACAAACTTTCAATGATAAAAAATCTCAACAATTTTCAGGATTTTGGAATCGTAAAACAAAAATTATGGGCCATCCAATTCTTTAGTTTCAAGGGATATTTAGTCTTAACCCATTAAAACTCTACTGCTAGTTCTTTAAATACAAAAATATAATATTAATTATTTAATTAGTTTTTGAATATATGTTAATTACTTAATTCTATCTTCTTTTAACTTTGTAGCAAGTGCTTGTAGTATATAATTTGAGATGAATTTAGATAGTATTTAATTTTATAATTACATTATAGGTTTCTTTGAGGCATAGTTAGAGTGGAGGCACGAGCACACACGTGTGGAAGAAGACAAAGAGGAAAGAAATAAAGGAACAATTAAGACCAAGGCACGAGGCTTCGTTTGTCTGCAAACGCCTCATTTTCTGTCATGTGGGTGCCACTATTTTCCCCACTTTCTCGATCTCTTCAATTTTTTTAGCTAATTTTAAAACCTATCATTTTCTTAAATTTTGTAACTCGTCAGGAATCTTTTGACATTTCTTTACGGTTAATTTAGTAATAGTGTTCTATCTTTTGTTTTTGGTTGAAAAGAAAATTCATTATTTAACCAGGATTAAACCGGAACCGAGTTGTAGAACACTTATCCAAAAAGATCTTTGTAAGATTTTTTTTTTTATCAACGGTAATATTAATATTGGGCTACAAAGGTCAGTCCATTAGCCAAATTCCTACATAAATCTTGTAGGTAGTGGAACTTGATCCTTGGATGCATGTGCGCGTGCCTTTTAGTGGACTTACCACTAACCACTGGACTAAAGGCCACTTGCAATCTTTGTAAGATTTTTTATAAAATGTATTTTATTTAATGTTTATATTTTTCCAAACAGAATTTTTTTTATATATATTGGGTTACAACTAATTGATTTATTGGTCAAATTCTTACATATTATAGGTAATAAAATTCGATTCTGAATGTGCAAGTGCACCATTCTTCAGTAAACTTATCATCTGCCACTAGAATAAAGACCATTTTATCCAAAATAAAGATTTTTATTAAAAAATAAATTTTTTTCTTATTACTTAAAATAGATTTTATAATTTTTGTGTGTTAAATTAAATTATATTATAAACTTTAGAAAAATGTTTATTTTGATTAACTAAATTTTATTGAATTACTTTTCATTAATATCCTGAAAAATTATTGAGGAATTATTAAAAATGTCATTTTCGAAATGTTCTTTTTCAAAACATATCTCATGATGATCATTTATCTCTCCCAATTCTCAAAGAAAATGGTAGGATTTAAAAATGGTACATGTCAATAGGAGTATTTTTGAAAATCCTTCAAAATTATTTTGTATAATTAAGTATTTTAAATTATGAAACTTCTGAAAATTTTGTCATTTAGAACTCTATCAGTTTGCTTAAAGAATTAAAAAAATACATAATTTACATAAAATATTTAAATAAATAAATTGTTGTTAAGTGAATGATGTAGCGTTCTGACTTTTGATTTCTCTTTTGATACTAGTTGCAACGGGCAAAATATTGGTCTAAAGAACACAAAGGTGTCACTTTATCTTGTTTCAACTAATAATTAAATTAGGAAAAATACATGTAATTTACGCTAGTTTTGTTGTTTTCTTAGTTTTGTAAGCATATGATATAGTTGATTTGTCACTAACATAGCTGGATATAATATGATGATATTTTAGCTATAGATCGAGTTTTATTGATCTAATTATTCTCTTTTTTTTCATAATAAATTTGTTTTATAAGTTTTTGTTTGTTTCAAAATATAAATTGGTTTCCAAGAATCAAGAAAAAAATAAACTAAAAGGTAAAAAAAAATTAATTCATCATAATTTTTTCTTTTAATTCATTTCTTTTTCATTCTTTAAATAAAATTGAGATAAATTAATTATTTTTTTGAGAATACAAAAAGCAAAAAAAATTAATTAATAGTGTATTCAGACAAAACAACTTATATTATGAAATAGAATAATGAGTATTATATTTTTATACTAATAAATTCATGCCACAAAAAAAAAGGTAAGGCACATATCATTTCCCCAACCCTACATAACATACTTGACTTCAGATCGCATTAAAATGAATCTAATCTTACATTTGTCACTAATGTTTTAACACATCGGAATTTTTTATTTTATGTTTTGGTATTTTCTACAGTTCGAGATTCATCTGAGTCCATTCTTTTCTCTTTCATATTTCTCTGATAAAAAAGCCACAAAATTTAGGTTTTTACCAAACATGATGGGGTCGGCGTGCAATGTTTACTCTATTATTGTTTTACTTATTTGGGTTTTCTGCAAGAAAAAAAAATTTGAAATTCACCCATTTTCCAAATTTTATAAATGTAACTAAGTCATATACAGTCCAAGATAATTCTGTACACAATATAATCTTTTCTTATTGTCAAAATTTTAACACTATGTTTAATACTATATCAAATTATAGTTTTCATCACATAGATTCCGAATTTAAAATTTAACGATTGTAGTAATTGTAAAACTTTTTAAAATTTTTGTATAAAGTTTATATAGTGCAGTATCTTTGATTTCATGACATTAATTGGTAATTTTCTCGGAGATTTAAAGTGTTCAGAATTTTGTATATAGGAAAATCATATTCAATATTTCATCTGTTTTTAAAAGACTAATATTACAAAAAAAATCAAATATATTTAAAAAATATTTAATAATTAATTATAAATGTATAGTTTTTTGTACTGCACAATTTTTCATATGTCTACACTAATCGTAATTTATAAAATTTAATTAATGTTTTTGAAACATGTAATGCATAATTATTAGTTGATTAAATTTACATAAAAAACTTAAAACATTAATATTTTAAAAACAATGAAAAATGCCTAAAACATCAAATTTTAAAAAAACGGAAATAATATATTTTATTTTATTGTCATATACTAAAGATAAGAAAGTCCATGAGTGATGACTATCACACTTTGGAACGAAGGGAAAGAATTCAACGAACGTTACCTATTCATACTATCATTCACTTGAAACGAGGATTAGAAAACAACTAATCTATATTTATCGATTTGTTCGAAAAAGAAATCAACAACAAAATGATTGAGTTTCATAAATAATAGTACCCATCAATATGATTAGCTGTGTAAACTCTAAGCATACAATTTGAGGTGCCATGTGAAATATGGGATAGTGGAGAAGCTGATGCAAATTATTTGACATGTCACATGTGAAAGAAAACTCAATACTTATTAGTAAATATATGAACCGTTTTTGTGAAATTAATATAATGATAATGTTTATATTATAATATTATTTATAACACTCGCCCTTTTTTTCATCTTAATCTGAAATATATTAAAACTGGAAGTTATAACATTAAAAGACCAGCAATGAACTATAAAGAGAATAATAGATGCAATCAATTTTACAATACAAAGAGGATGATTTGAAACTATCATATTGATAAAGTTAAACCCAATAAATCAAGACTTGGATATCACACAAAGAGTTTCCGAACGACATGCCAATAACAAAATTCCTTCCAAAAATGATGATTCGAGTCATATAGACGAGCTTCTTCTGAAAAAGGGTCTCTCGCTTAACATTGTCAAGACCAATAGAAACCTCCTTAACTAGGTAGCAAAATCAAACTCTAAATTAGATGACTGGAGACATTATCATTCAATCCTAAGAGATCAGAAACAGATAAAATCCTAGTATACACTCATCCTGTTGTACACTCATCCTAAGACCATGTACATCAAAGAACTCCCTAGTGGGGTTCTTAAAAAAAAGTTAAAAAAAAAAAACAAAAAGTTAGGCCAATCAGGGTTCGCCATGTGGCGAACCCGCCTCTTGCAGAGGCTTAACTAAGAACTCGGCTCTTCAATTTTTCTTTTTTTTTGCTTTTTGCCTAAAAATCTGAACCAATGAACCCCACAAAAACCTCCAATGTAGTCTAAGACATATATTAGTATTACTATTTTTCAAAAAATGTATTTATTGTATGCCAATATTTTTCTGGAAAATTAAGTAGGAAAAACCATATAAAGAGAAAAAAATGTACAATAATGCAAGCTTCCTTCGATTTGATGAGAATTACACATTCATATATTTCATAAACGACACGTACAATTCTAATCTTATAACACAGATTGTTAAATTCAATAACTTTCCCAAACGGATCCATTGTTAGCAAAATACTAACAAAAAGCTAATACTTTTTTTTTTTTTTTTTCAATTGGATCTATTACGTACAAAAAAAAATGATAATTTAGTAATTTAATATCCTTATAGATAATAGGACCCAGTCTCGACATGTTAGCACCACTTTTCCACTCACAGCAACTCACTCTTTCCTCACTCTCCACGACACTCTCTCATAACTCTCTCTCTTTTCTGGCTTCTTCTTAAGCTTAATCTCCTTCCTGCTTCTCTTCTCTCACGAAGCTGAGTATGGATTTCCTCTTACCTTTCATCTTCATCCTCCTTCTCTCACCCATTTCTCTCTCAGGTCAACTTTTCCTTCAATGTCCTCCTTTGTGTGTTTCAACATTACATCACAAAAACCACATTCTCACTTCTCTGTTTTGTTTTGTCTTTACTTTTGCAGATGCTGGTTCCATTGGTGTAAACTACGGTCGAATCTCTAACGAACTACCTTCAGCTTTCAAAGTAGTCCAGCTTCTAAAATCTCAAGGAATCGACCGAGTCAAAATCTTTGATGCTGACCCATCTGTTCTCAAAGCTTTATCTGGATCTGGAATCAAAGTCACTGTAGATCTTCCTAATGAAATACTCTTCTCTGCTGCTAAAAGACCTTCCTTTGCTGCTACTTGGGTCAAACGCAATGTAGCTGCTTATCATCCTTCAACACAGATTGAATCAATCGCTGTAGGAAACGAAGTCTTTGTTGATCCACATAACACCACAAACTTCTTAATCCCTGCAATGAGAAACATTCACAAAGCTTTAGTGAGCTTTAATCTTCATTCCGACATTAAAATCTCTTCTCCTCTTGCTTTAAGTGCACTTCAAAACTCTTACCCTTCTTCCTCTGGATCTTTCCGACCAGAACTCGTAGATACTGTCATTAAACCAATGCTTGACTTCCTTCGTGAAACTGGCTCCAGACTCATGGTTAATGTGTATCCATTCTTCGCTTACGAAGGAAACTCTGACGTTATTCCTCTTGACTACGCTCTGCTTAGAGAGAATCCAGGAATGGTGGATTCTGGTAATGGTTTAAGGTACTTTAATCTCTTTGATGCTCAAATCGACGCTGTTTTTGCAGCAATGTCAGCGTTGAAATATGAAGATATCGAAATTATTGTGACTGAAACTGGTTGGCCATCTAAAGGAGACGAGAATGAAATCGGAGCTAGTGTAGCAAACGCTGCTTCTTACAATGGAAACTTAATCCGTCGGATTTTGACACGTGGCGGTACTCCATTAAGACCAAAAGCAGATCTAACCGTTTATCTCTTTGCTCTGTTCAACGAGAACAAAAAGTTTGGTCCAACTTCTGAGAGAAACTATGGTCTCTTCTTCCCTGATGAGAAGAAAGTCTACGACATTCCTTTCACAATCGAAGGACTTCAACATTATCATGACTCCGGTGGTGATCAAACTTCCGATGATAAACCTCCGATGAGTAAAGGCGTTTCGAAAAGCTTGAATAGTCAATCATGGTGTGTTGCTAATAAAGATGCTGGTAAAGAGAAATTACAAGGAGGTTTAGATTATGCTTGTAGTGAACAAGGTGGTGCTGATTGCCGTTCGATTCAACCTGGTGCCACGTGTTACAATCCTAATTCACTTGAAGCTCATGCTTCGTTTGCTTTCAATAGTTATTATCAGAAGAAAGGTCGTGCCGGTGGAAGTTGTTTCTTCGGCGGCGCTGCTTACGTCGTTACCCAACCACCGAGTGCGTATTTTATCACTTCCTCTCTGTTTTTTATTTTTTATGTCGCGCACATTAAGACTCGTGTGAGGCTTATTTGCTAAATTACGCTGATTAGGGTTGCGTGGTTTTTGAGACTCATTAATGGGGCGCAGGTTAAGAGTAGTTGTGCCTATGGCATGCTAACGTAGACTGATGATAGCCCGATGTGTGGACGATATTATGTCACGCATTTTATCAACTTCTTCTCTGTTTTTCTTGATTAATGTCGCGTACGTTAAGAATAGGTTGACGCTTTTTGCTAACTTAAGCCGATTAGGGTAGCGTAGGTTTTGGGTCTCGTTAATGTAGCGCAGGTTAAGAGTTGTTGTTTCTATGTTATGCTAACGTAAACTGATTATAGATGTGGTCAAACAAATAGCACGATGTGTGGACGACAGAGGTCAAATATTCCCACGTGAATATAGAGATCTGTCTAATCTGACGTGGCAAAGAGAATCCTATGATTTTTTAGAATAGATATTTTACTTTAATGTTGTTTAGTTTGATGATGTTTTATGAATCTAATTAGTTTAATGTAATGTGAATATGCAGAGTACGGAAATTGTGAGTTTCCGACAGGATACTAAAGGAGGAAATGGAATCCAAGAGAGAATATTTGAGTTAGATTAATTTTTCTCTATATATATATATATTGTGTTGATCTAAATATATATATATATATATATATATATAT
>OVBA01005450.1:0-19847 GCA_900406435.1 Lepidium aucheri
TTGTTCTTTGTTATTGGGCCTCTTCAGGCTTTTGGGCCTGGTACCAACAGGCTCGTTACCGCTATCTTTGAGGAGATAGTTGCCCATATCTAAGTTTGAAGAAACAAAATCTCGCTGAAGAAGTGGCGCTGGTTATAGCGAGGACGAAGCCGGGTCTAGGAATCTTGTGGATCTGGTTGTAACAAGGACGAATCCAGACTTAGGCGAGTTCTAACCCAACTTCTCTGGCGGTTCTTCCTAGGGGTCCGTTAAAGTAGCTGGTTATAGCATGGACGAAGCTGGTGCTGTGCTTAGAGGCGGTGGTGTGGTGTAGATGNATGAAGTGGTCCGTTGATTAGAAGGTGATTTTTGGGTTTAGCTGTTGGATCAAAGAGTAGAGCCGTTGCTTTGAGGGCGGTGACATGATCCGCAAATGATCCATGGCAGTGGTCTTCTCTGACGAGCTTATGTACGCCGAGTTTGAGGAGGCTTGAGTGTGAAAGAGAGTCCCGGTGATATTTTTTTGTTCCCTCTCCTCACCTATTTTTCTCACTGGGGATCTAACTCCATGTCCCCACTTCGATTCTCGAAAGTTGTTGGCTTTAGGTGAAGTTGTTTAGGTGAAGTTCTTGGAGGCGACTTCAGATGGTTCTAGCAGATCGAGATCGGCGGCGACCACAATCGTTGACTCCAATGGCGCAGCAACTTTCTAGTCCCTAGGGTTTCCTGTTTTTTGGATTCCTTGGGCCTCATCTAGGCTTTGAAATTTATCTCGGCCCAAAGGTAATGGCCGTGTTTATTTTATTTTTGCTCTATTATTGTGTACTTTTTCTTCATTCCCCCTCCATAAATTCCTTTTAATAACATAACCTTTATAAAAAAAACTATTGCAAGCAAAATTTTCCTAACTGCCCAAAATGAAAATTGACTCCATTTTTTATTTGTCAACATTGGATTACAACTGGTCAACCCATTAGTCAAGTTTCTACATAATGCAGGAAGTGGAACTCGATCCCTGGATGTACAAGTGCGTATGATATTAGTGGATTTACCACCTACCACCAGACCAAAGCCCAACTGCATAAAAATTGACTCAATTAACATTTAGTTTTTTATTTGTCAATTAATTTTTATTTCAACCAATTTTTGTCAACAAATTTATTATCTTATTTATACTAACTTTTGTTTAACTTCTGTTAAGTAGATTGAGTTTTCTCCAAACTATATGGAGTAACTAGATCGTTTAGTTCTCCATCTCACTTGAGATTTCAATTGTATGTGTTTTCTATGTGTTGCAAGTTGTGGAAGGTTTCAAGACTCGGAGATTTACAAGTCCCAAAGCTTAAAACTTAGCAAGGCATATGTCTTGGTGAGCTGTAAGTTCACAACAAGAATATATCCACTATGGTCAAGGATTACACATATCCGAATTGTACAAAGAGTAAATCACATGTACACCCTGGCTTAGAATCGTATAATTAAGAATAGAACGAAGAACATTCACCAGCCCTTTCTCACCTTTGTTTTCCCTCTGCTCTCAATCACCTCTCTCACCTAGCTGAGTTTCTCTTTCTATCTTGCACCAATCTTTCCCTTTAAGCTTGACCCCCTCTCTTGTACCTGACTAGTAGTCCTTTTTATTCTCTTACTCCTTCTGCTAATCCACCTGAACAAAAACATAACAAACACTGCATCAACTTTCTCCTTCAAAAACAAATCTTTTTCTTTTGCTTGCAGCTTCTAGAAGGATTTAAAGAATTAACTTTCCAAACTTATTGAAGTCTGATTCAATCCTGAAGTAGAAGCCCACTAAGAAAGAACCTTTAGCACTCGCGTTTTAAGAAATATGATATAAGGTAGTGCATGCAGAGAGGTTTAACATAATTGATTTGACCATTTATGTCACCAAAGTAACTTATCTTTTCGGTCAGTTGTCCAGAAAAAAATTCAAGGTTAAGCGTGTTTGAAGTATGGGTGACCTTGCAGGAAGTGATTCTCAGAACAGTATGAGTGAGGACAAAACACGGATAAAGACCATATAGTGATTTGTAAGATCGGTAAACAAGTCTTTAAAGCTTTCCAGATGTAACATACCGACCGTTAGGTGAAAGTGGGCCCACTAGACGGGAGAGGATCTGAGGCCCACTAAGAGTTGTGGTCAGGGTGTTACAAATGGTATCAGCGCCAAGCTCATTCGACTGTGGAGTTTAAAGGGCTCAGACCATTGGAGGTGACGATTTGGTACCTAACAAGGACGTTGCAATCTGTTAGCGGGGATAATTTTTAACACACCCGTTTTAGGAAGTATGATATATGGTGGTGCATGCTGAGAGTTTTAAATGAATTGATTTGGACACTTATATCATCAAAATTCAATTATCTTTTCGTTCACTTGTCCAGAAAAAATTTCATGGTTAAACGTATTTGAGCTAGAGTAGTTGAATGATGTGTGACCTTCCGAGAAGTGTTTCTCAGAACCATGTGATTGAATCCAAAACATGAATAATGATCATTTGGTGATTTGTATGTTTGGTAAGCAAGTCCTTAAAACTTTCCGAACGTAGTGTACCGATTACTAGATGAAAGTGGACCCACATACCAAAAGAGGACGTGGGGCTAAGTGGCGCGCACTAAAGATGGCTGTAAGGGTGTTACATAACCGGTATTGAACTTGGTGACTTAATAACTCTGGTAGACATTTAGTATATAAATTTGTTGTCGGTTGTATGGATTTATAGTCGTAGCTTTAAGGACCATTTCGTGCAACTATAGTTTTCAAATATAATGAAAAGCTTTTTTAAGTACTTTAAGTACTTTAAATGTGTAAGATCCATCAATATATAATTTTAACACATTGTGATGCTCACTCTCATGTCACTTCAACTATATAAGGGATGCCACAAGGTTTGTTTGCGTTCTCATCAGAGGAGTTAAATCAAGCAACTGATAAGTCATTACGAGCTTATGTGAGACAGTGTTGAATGATTCGAAAATTCTTTGAGTTTGCTTAACTCTTCTTCTTATTAGTGTAGTCTTTAGTTGGTTAATTCTGTAAGTGAACCGGTGGACTTATTACAATTGATTTAATTACGCTTAACCGAACAATTTTGGCAAGAAAAATCTTGTTGCGTTCGGAAGTTTTAGACTAGTTTATAATGAGCTGATCCGAAACACTGTTGTGGTGGTTAAACGGCTCTCTGAGTCTTATATTCTTGGATGAGGTAAATAATTTGTTGATTACTTTAAAATAATATATCTATATATGTAGTATTATTAAATAATATATTAGCAAATATCTATATAGCTTGCATATATATATATATATAATGATTAATGAATGTTGGAGTAAGCTTGAAGTTAGTAGCTTGAAGTGCAAGCTATCAGACTAGACTAGTTGAGATGTTTTAGAAAATTATCCAAAACATATTTGAGATGTTTTACGAAGTTATCCAAAACATAATTGTTTCCTTTTTAACATTAGGAAATAGTTTAGTCTGTATAAAGAGATGCCAATGTTTGGCATAAGGTGTGAGTCCACTTTTGAGAGCATTAGTTTTTGAGAGTTTTTCAAAACTAATAAAGAGAATTATTCTTTATAAATCTTAGAATTCACCAAACACACTTCCTAAGACCTTTAATTGGTATTATGGCGAAGGTTGTTAGAAGGTTCGATTAAAGAACGAAAGAGTCTTGAATCTGACAAAGGGAAGCAAAGGAGATCGATTAAACACAAGTGTTTAATCATAGGACAAAAGAGTCATGGGAGATAAAAGTGCTTAGTATCGGTGACAAATAACAAAGGCGGAGGAGGCTCTACCTCTATAATATGTCTGATGTTAACCGCAACTAACCATACGGTCTGGGCCATGATGATGAAAGTATGTCCCAACGTACATGAGGTATAGGAGGTAACTAAGACAGAAATTGATGATAAAAGTAAGAATAACATAGCGATGGCACTCTTGATCCAATCAATACCGGAGGATCTTATTCTACAGGTTGGTGAATTAGACATGGCAAAGAAGGTGTGGGAAGCCATCAAAACCCGAAATCTAGGAGTTGAGCGTTTTAAGGAAGCAAGGTTACAAACCTTGATGTCCGGCTTTGACAGTCTTAAGATGAAAGAAACTGAATCAATAGGTGACTTTGTGAGCAAGTTATCAGCAATTTCATCTATATCTTCTTCCCTTGGAGCAAACATTGATGAAACAAAATTACAGAAGAACTTTCTCAAGTGTCTTCCTAGAAAGAAATATATCCTTATGGTTGCATCTCTTGAGCAACTCTTGGATCTTAAAACAGAAAGCTTTAAGGATTGTTGATTGCCTAAAAGCCTATGAAGAAAGAATTCAAGAAGAAGAAGAAGAAGCTCAAGAAGATAAAAAATAGTTGATTTATTTGGAATAACAAAATACAACGAGGGATTCTAGTGAAGGATCGAGAGGAAGAGGAAGAGGAGGACGTGGTCGTGGAAGGGGACAAGATCAAGGTAATGAAGACTTTGATTTGTCAAAAGTAATTTGTTAATGATGTGATAAGTATGGACACTTTGCTCCTAAATGTCTGAATCGATTGCTTAAGCTACAAGATACACAAGAGGATGAAACGGAACAAGAAACACAAGAGGGAGATGATTTGTTTATACATGGGATCATGTTTCTAAACGAACAAAATTGTCTACCAAGTAAATTCGAGACAAACGATAAGGAAAGAAACATTTGGTATCTTGACAATGGAACTAGTAATCACATGACCGGAGAATAGGAGATATTTTTTGAGACTAGACGATTCCATCACCAAAAAAGTGAGGTTTGGTGATGACTCTCGTATAGACATTAAAGAGAAAGGATTGATATACTTTATTGATGGAAACAACGACCAGAAAGAGATAAAAGACGTGTATTACATCCCATATGTGAAGAGTAACATCACTAGTCTTGGGCAAGCAACAGAGGAAGGTTGTGACACAAGATTGAAAGGAGAAAATTTTCTTATGCATGATCAAGAAGGAAAATTGATTGTCCAAGCTAAGAGGTCAAAGAATCGATTGTACAAGCTAAAGATGGATGTGAAGGATATTACACGACTTCATCTTTCTAAAACTAGTGAGTCTAGTCAATAACACTTGAGATTAGGATATATAAATCTTGAGACAATAAGAATATGATCAAAGGAGGTTGTGTTAAAGGCTTACCAAAGATGAACATCGACAAAGAGGTATGTGGATCATGCTTACTTGGAAAACAAGTCAGAAAAGATTTCCCATAAGCAATCAATTTTCGAGCAAAGAAAAATCTAGAGTTGATTGATGGAGATCTTTTTGGACCAATAACACCAAACACATGGGCTGGTAATAGGTACATATTTGTACTTATTGATGATCGAACAAGGGACATGTGGATGATTTTGATGAAAAAAGGGTGATGCACTAGCGAAATTCAAGCGATTTAAGAAAGTGGTGGAACAAGAGACAAAAGAGATAGTACAAGTATTTAGAACAGATAGAAGATGTGAATTTGTTTCACGAGAATTTAATTACTTTTGTGACTCAAATGAGCTCAAGAGACATCTTACCGCACTATATATTCCATAACAAAATGCAGTACTGGAGAGAAGAAATTAGCCTTAATGGAGATGTCTAAAAGTAAAATGAAGTCATTAATTGACATATTTTTAGAGTCTTTGTTAGTATAGTAGAGTCTTTGCACGTACAACATAGGTTAAATTTGGATTATGCACTCAAAAATGGATTGAGCAACTTGGAGGAACTTGGAGCAATTCTGACGTGTTTATAAGGTATCAAGATCGATCGATCTGTATCTGGATCGACTGATCCCTTTCAGCATCAGAAGTTGCACCTGAGCTGAAGATCGACCAGCCCTGTTTGATCAATTTGTATTCTCGCCACCAGAATATATGCCCGACCTGAGGATCGACCTTGTGTCCCAAGATCGACCGACTCAGCTCTCTGAGTGATTTGTGGCCCGACTTGGAGATCCACGAGCTGCCACTGAGATCGATCGTTAAAAATTCAGATCCATCGATCTGCAGTTGGATCGATCGATCCTCGAGACTTGGGAGAAGAATTAGGTTTTTAGAATTTTAGATCGTATTCTAAGTGTAGGTCGATCTCAGTGGCAGCTCGTCGATCTTCAAGTCGGGCACAAATCAGGTTTTTAGAACTTGTGCACAAATTAGACCTAGCAAACCATAATGATTTGTACCAAAGCGTTTTAGACTTATATAATTAGGTTTTTAGAATTTTAGATCGTATTCTAAGCAAATTCTTACGGCAGGGAACTCTTGTAAGCTTGGGAGAAGAATTCATCCTCAACCTTGAGAATTTTTGGAAACCCTTATTTACTTTTGCAATCTATTATGTTTTCTTCTTCATCTATTGCTATGCCTACTTTGATCATGTCTGAGAAGTTTTGCTATCAAGTTTAGGGTTTTCTAGGGATTTAGGAATCATAAATTGGGAACAAATAAGGCTCGAATCTTGTGTGTTCTCCATCTAAAACTGTATTTAATTCATAGATTAGCTTGATAACCTAGTCTATGATTTTAGGTTGTTTAATTCTCCAAAAGCTTGTTACATGCCTGAACTAGCTTAGATGAGCAACTAGTCCTTAACCAACGAAAACTAACGTTAAGGCTAGTTGTGGACCTATCAGACAAATTTGTTAATGCATATTTATTTCTCTAGGACCAAATGACAGTTTAGAATTCTAGGTTGTTAGACATAGTAATCGACACAACGACAGTGGCTTTGCAATAGATTTATGTCTGAGTCGAGAATTGGTGGAATGTATGCCCTAAATAGTTTCTTAATTTCATTTCTTATTTCCTGATGAATTTCCTAATGCTTGATGTTTTTAACATCAAATTTTACATCGTTTTTTCTTAAGTTGTTAGTTACAATCACTCTTACATAATTTTAATTTAGCTTAAATTAGAATTATGCAATCGATATCGCAATCATTGGTTCTTGTGGATTTGATCCCTAAATACTATATTAATTTGTTGTGCGCTTGTAGTAGGTTGTTACGGTTAAGACCATTTGCAATGGGAGTCTTTCATCAAAAAAATAATAATAAAATATTTAATATTAATATTTAATTGAGAGAGTTTCTAAAAAAAAGTAAGAGAGTCTCTAATTTGAGAAACTATGTGTTAGAGTTCCTAGGATAATGAAAAACTCTTAAAATATAAAAATATTTTTTTATTATTATTATATTTTCTTATGAGAAACTCTTGTGAGAAACTCCCATTGTAGATGCTCTAAAACCTGAGTACATCAAGTTTTTGGCATCGTCGCCGGGGACCAACTGGTTGCCTTTTGATTGAGATTCGAATTCTAGTCTAAGTCTTTTTACTTACGTTTTTGTTTTGTTTCTTTTTCTTTGTGTTTCAGGTTTATGGTCAGAAGAAGCCAAGGATCTAAAGACCTTCTAAATTTTGATAACGAGACACTCGCTAGAGTTGAGTGTGAGAATAGAAGGGCTGAAGCAATGAGTCAACTTTCTACATATCTGATTACTCAGGAAATGAACCAACATGTTCAAAATGAAGCAGCTACATTGCAGCAACTGCAAAGGGAAATCGCTCAGCTTAGACGGCTACAGGAGCAGCCTCAGCACCAGGCTATAGGCGTCTAGACACACTGCATCAGTACTACAAGAACATATCAGCCATTCGCCCTCTACTGATTCTGAGGCAAGACCATGAGATCAAGCCTCAGCTGATTATATTGGTCAAGAAGTATGTCTTCAAAGGTTTACCAAGAGAGAATCTGATGAATCACATCGAGAATTTTGAAGACATGTGCAGTACGATGAGTTTAAACAGAGTCCCTTCGGACTATGTGAAATGTGAGCTCTTTCACCACTCACTTTCAGATAATGCATCTAGATGGTTGAGGTCTCTACCTCCAGGATCCCCCACAACATAGGAAACAGTCAGAGCTGCTTTTCTGGACCAATTCTATACCAAGTCCAAGACCGCCGCATTGAAAAACAAGATCACAACTTTTCTGAGACGTTCTTTTGAGTATTTTAGTGAAGTTTGGAAATGGTTTAGAGAGTATCAGCAATATTGTCCACACCATGGATACAGTGACGAGCAGCTTTTTGAGCATCTTTTATGGTGGTATCGAGTGGGGTTACAAGAACCCTTTGAATGCAACAAGCAATGGAGATTTCATGACTAACAAAAGGGGTGAAGCTTTTATCCATATTGAGAATCTAGCTGCTAGTTTTGGTAATCACTGTCCACATTATGATCGAATCGAAGAGACAACAGTGTGTGGACTCAGAAGATCAACGAGTTTACTGAGAAGCTCAATTTTCTTATCAAAGCAAGCCAGTCCAACCAGATGGGAGTAAAACAGCTCGATGATGTTGGAGAGGTTGCGTATGTTTAGGAGATTTCAGACATGTTTGAGGAACATAGATAGGTCGACTATGTGAACTGGAAAAACAAGGGGCCGAATCAGTCTTACTTCTCTCATAGGAGCACCAATTTTGAGAATCCTCAGTATTAGTTTTTTCCAGCTCTGGTAATGCCTCAAGGATCACCTTTTCACGGAAAATCATTTGTGCCGAGCCAAGGTCAAAGGTGGAACAACCAAAGACTCTATGCACAAAATTCAGGAAATCAAACCCTTTCAGCAAACAGTACCTCAACAGCAACAAGTTCCAGGGAGCTCCTCATGTACTTCCAATGATGAGAGAAAAGCTTTGATCCAACAGCTTGCACAAGAGCAATAGAAGACTACTATAGAGCTTAATTGTAAGGTTGATGACATGTACAGTGACCTCAACAATAAGTTTGATTCAGTGTGTGCACACTTGAAGAAGCTAGACACGCATGTAATTCAAACTGCGGATGCAATTAAAAGGCTTTAGGGAGCTCTTCCAGGGTAGATTAAAAAGAATCCTAAAGAATCATGCCATGTGGTTAAGGCCGAGTCGGATGATAGCATCGGGAAGCACACATCTACTGAGGATGGCGATTCTAAGAAGTATAATCCTCCATCTTGTACTCTTGGGTGATTAAGATGACTTTATGATTCCTTGTACTCTTGGGAAGCTGATGTTTGATAATGCCCTTTGCAATTCTGGAGCAAATGTGAATGTGATCTCTTTAGAGATGATGAAGAAGCTAGGGATCGAGCTTATGCAAGACCATAATCCCTCCATTTATTTTGGAGATGCCTCTTCTAAGCCCCCCCCCCTTGGAAGGTAGGTAGATTATCCTATTCTAATTGGAAACTGTAAAATTCCGACATATTTTACTGTGGTTGAGATAGCACGAGGTGGAGCAGTTCCCATACTCCTGAGAAAACCTATTATGAACACTATTAGGGCTAAGATCGATTTCCCCAAAAAGAATGTAGTCTTAGAGAATGTTGATAAAGGGATCTCTACCCAATTTTGACACCAAGTGGCAGTTTATGTGGAATGATCATATCAGTTAAGGGTGCTTCAAGGTCTGAGGTAGTGAGTTGGAAGATAATGGTTTTTGATGAGTTTCTTGATTGTGAGTCAGACGAAGAGGAGTATGTTCATCGTGAGCTTGCAGAGGATTTAGTGGATAGTCATGATACTCTCGACTTAAATCCTACAGACACACATATCCTTGACCATAAGTTTCATGTCCATTCTAACTTTTTGCTGTACAACTTTTGTCTTAGGGTTTTTTGCAGATAAGCTTAGAATAGGAAGTCTGGGACCCTTCACTGTGAAGGAGGTGCAACCTGATGGTACTATAGTGTTGTTGGACACTACAGGAGCTGAGTTTCACAGCAAGGATCCACATCTGAAGCAGTTCATCTTGGATGATCGCTTGACTAAGGGAGGAACAACACCTTCTAAGAGTCCATTTGCCACTTCAAGGGCACTCAAGTCAAGCTTAATGACTTTAAACAACCGCTGAGTGGGAGGCAACCCACTAGTAGGTATCATTTAGTTTTTGCATTTTTTAGTTTATCTTCATATTGGTTTTGTTTGTTTCAGGTAAGAAATTTTGTTCGGCCTACTGAGATTGATCGATCCACTTAGAGATCGGTCTATCCACGAGAGAATTCAAGCTGTGCACGATATAATGATCAACCTCAATTTGTGATCAGTCGATGCACTGAGATACTGGAACTGCGCTTGATCTGACGATCGACCATGAGATAGACGATCGATTGATCCATATGATATTTCGGAGAGGCGCTTGATCTACAGATTGACCTCAGCACATGCGATCAGTTGATTTGGCTTCCAATATAACTCTGCGCTTGGCCTGCAGGTCGATCGCACTATAAAGATCGATCGATCTGACAAACAAGATTGTGAAGAGGAAATTTTGATCCATCGATCCTCACTGAGATCGATTGATCCGTGGACAAGGTAAGTCTTCTATTTTTCAAAACCGGTTCAATTCACTTAAATTGAATCAAAAAACACTTTCAAAACAAAGAATACTCAAGTTTTTGGATCAAAACCATCAGATTTTGAGTTTTCAAACTTCTTAGACGATTTTAAAGAGGATTTCTCTCAAAAATTCAATCCTCCATAACTTTCTCAATTCTTAACATTTTTTTGACGATTCTTGAGCCTATCCCACTAGAAATTTCCTCTTCTTTCTGATTATCCTGGTTTTAATCTTGATCTGCAAAGGTATGAGTCTCTATCTCCACTTCCCATTCTGCAAAGTTGAAGGATGTTCTTGGGTTTTGATAAATTTTGATTTGCTCTTGATTATTTATGCACAAACTATCTACTGATGATGTTTTGTGATGATTTCGAATTTAGATAGCCTAAATTTCTGAAATTTTGTGTATTTTTCAATTTTTAGGTTGAAGGAGAATTTAGGGAAGGTTATGGAATTTCTGATTTGAAATTACGATCAAGTTGAATTGCAAGATGCATTGGTAGATTTTTATTTGTGTTAATCATTAATTCAATTGATTAATTACACAGAATTCTTAAATTATTATCAAAATTTTCGATTTTTCATGCCTTGATCATGGAATTCATGCCTTTTTTAGTATTTTTTCTTCTTTTTAGACAATGGCTCGGACAGAAAAGAAGAGACCCTATCATAAGATTAGATGAATGGCCTCATAGAGGCCCAAGTCTGGCCAATCCTTTGATTCTAGACCGGCTCCAGTTGCAATTGAACAAAGATCTAATGAGCCATGGCCTCGCTTTGATGGAGTGCCATTTCTAAGCCAAGAGACGAGCTATGGACCCATCGCTTCTCAAGTTCGATCCTGAGTATGAGAACCAAGCGAGAGGATGCAGTTGGCAGCACTATCAAAGCAGATTGTTCTAACCAAGTTTCTGTGCACCAACACACTGTAGAAGTTTGAGCTCTTAGATGATGTGAATGGGATGTTGGCTAAGGTAGGTTTTGGGACATTTGTACATCACAGATATGCGATTTATCTAGAGCTTGCTAGTCAGTTCTTGGCCTCCTGTGAGGTGTACCAGACCACAGATCCTCATGGTCTGGTCTCTAATGCTACTATTACCTTTCTCTTGAGCGGTGCACTCTACAAGATAAGTATAGAGCAACTCTGCAATCTCTACAGGTTTCACGGGCGTGTTGAGGGCCGTTTACCTTCACCAGATGGTCCACCTAATTTGGTTCTTTGGTATATTTTGGCTGACGGTTGATACATGGGATGCATAGCGAAGCTTATTCACATTAGTAATCCTAATATTCGGATGTTAGTAAAAATCATTGGGTCGACTATTTTTGGGAAAGAGGAGTCTGCAGTAGTTACCAAGCTAAAGCTTGCACTTTTGCACTATGTGATCGCCCCTGTTGTGCCTGATCTTTATGGTGATGTTACTCCTCTGTCCCAACTAAACCTCGATATCAACTAGGGCTATGTCTTTGCCAAGCTACTCACAGGTAGATGTTTTAGGGGATCGCCTACTATTCCACTGACAGAGACGATAGGTAGTCTCTTGATTCCAATTTTCATGGATCACCGTGTGGACCTTAGCAGCACAACAAGAGTTGACATGATCAGCTTTTTAAATGATAGGTTCATGACCAATTTCACATATCTGACAAAGAATACTAACTGGAGGTACTATGCTCAAGATTGGCAACCTTGTTGGTGCAAGCTGCAAGCTGCATGCTCCAGAGATCACTTCGGTCACTAGTCGCTCCAATGTAATGTTCGAGCCACATCTCACTCATCCAGAGCTTGCTGAGATGGAGCCTCTTCGTCCTACTCGTCAGACTCATTCTCGCTGATACAAGGATATGCCAGAATCACTGCCTTGAGCTTCTCAATAGCCACGCTTGACACATGCCACTGCAGAGTCTACAATATAGCACATCATTCCAGAGATACTACAGAAGGTGAAGAAGCACTCGATGATGAGATGCATTTGGGATGCACTGAGGAAGATCAAGGTGCCAGTGTCTTCTTTCTTTGAAGATCCTTCGGGGAGTAGAGCTAAGACGAGCACGAGAGCTATTAACGAAAGGCCTGTTTATTGCTCGACATGGGCTTACTGCCACATCAAACGAGGAGGAGGATGAGCAAACTTTTGGATCAGTGCCTACCTCGTCATCGCAGAGTCTAGAAAATCGAGAGAGCCGCAGTCCATAGTAGATTACGTTTTGACCATTTTTCTTATTGTCTTCTTTTTCTTTTTTCTTTTATTTTTGTACTTTTCTATCATATTGTTCTTCGTATGTTGTGCTTCCTTTAGGCTTATTCTCACACTGGAACAATGTGAAGTAAGTCTGGGAGAAGACACTTGCTATGACTAACACTATTTTTCTTTATTTTGTTTGCATTTTAAGACATTTTTCATGTTTTCTTTATTGAGTTTAAAAATCGCTTGTACAAACTACGATTTTTGAGGTTTATTGCATTGTCATGAACTAAGTACCATTTTTCAAGCCTGACATGGATCAATTGACTATTGGAAAACCCAAAAGACTTCACAATTCTCAACATTGCCCACATCTTTTTGAGTATTCGAAGAATCTCATGCTGGTTTCACATTTAACCTGACTTAGTTTTCTTGTCAAGGGGGTTGGTATGCTTTGGATAGGTTTCTCTTTTCAGTGCAATGATGGATTTTCCTTGTAAGTATGGTTTCCCCTGTATCAATCATATCAAGCATTTATGCTTAATCTGAAGTAACTACATAACAAAATTGTGAGCACTGTTGGTAAGCTGAGGGAAAAAGTTCTTCGAGAACGCTGCTCTTTCTTGAGTAATGTTGGTAGGTCGAGGTAAATTTCGATGAAGCTACCCTTTTCTTAAGTACTATAGTAGACTGAGAAGAACACCAATGAAGCTACTCTTGCTTACATCCTTTGGGTTTCTTAAGAACCAACCAATAAAAAATACAATGATACCCTAGGTAAGTTGGGAGAAATTGGCTGGAATTAAAATGAAATGAGAGGAACTAAACCATATAGAAGGTAGTTCTGAGATTAAAAGAGAAACCCTTGTATCCTTTGATTGATATTCCCTCAGTGAGACTGCACCTAGAGATCTTAGGAAGCCGGTATGGTGCATTCAAATCACTTATCTAGGATTGTGGAATTCGATTGGGACAATTGCTTAGTCTGAAGGAAGTACAAGGTGATCTCGGTTCTATCAGTTAAGTTTCATGTGGTTTACTAAAGGAATGGACTTGAAATATTATGATGAATGAGTTTCTTTAATTGCACTTTTCTTTTCGGACTTTTGTTTCTTTGCTTGAGGACAAGCTAGGACCTAAGTCTAAGGAATTGATATACCTCATATTTTTATCACTTTTAAAGTCATTAGTTTGCATGTTTTTAGAGACTTTGTTAGTGTTATAGAGTCTTTGCAGGTACAAAACAGGTTAATTCAGATTATGCACTCAAAACATGGATTGGAGCAATTCTAGTCTGTTTACAAGGTATCAAGATCGATCAATCTGTATTTGGATTGATCAATCTCTTTTAGCATTAGAGGTTGCGCCTGAGCTGAAGATCGGCCAACCCTGTTTGATCAATTGGTCTTCTCGCCACCAGAATATTTGCCCGATGTGAGAATCGACCTTGTGTTCTAGGATCAACCGATCCAGCCCTCGGAGTGATTTGTACCAGACATGGAGATCGACCAATTTCCACTAAGATCAACCATGAATTCAGATCGAGTGATCTGTACTTGGATCGATTGGTCCTCGAGGCTACAAAGAAAAACCTAGTTTTTCTTATTTTGTACCAACGCGTTTTAGACTTATATAATTAGGTTTTTAGATTCTAGATCATATTCTAAGCACATTCTTACGGCAAAGAACTCTTGTAAGCTTGGGAGAAGAATTTATCCTCAACGCTGAGAAGTTTTCGAAACCATTATATACTTTTGCAATTTATTATGTTTTCTTCTTCATATATTGCTTACTTCGATCATGTTTGAGTAGTTCTCTTATCAGGTTTAGGGTTTTCTAGGGATTTAGGAATCATGAATCAGGAACAAATAGGGTTCCAATCTTGTGTGTTCTCCATCTAATACTGTGTTTAATGCTTAGATTAGATTGATCACCTAGTCTATTATCTTAGGTTGTTTAACTCTCCAAAACCTTGTTAGATGGCTGAACTACCTTAGATGATCAACAAGTTCTTAACCAACGAAAGCTGATGTTAAGGCTAGTTGTTGACCTATCAGACCAATTCGTTAATGCATGTTTACTTCTCTAAGACCAAACAAAAAATTTGGATTCTAGGTTGTTAGACATATTAGTTGACACCACGACAGTGAGTTTGCTATAGATTTATGTCTGAGTCAAGAATTGGTTGAATGTATGCCTTGAATAATTTTTTGATTTGATTTCCTATTTCCTGATGAATTCTCGATGCCTGATGTTTTTAAAATCGAATTTTACATCGTTTATTTGTCTTAAGTTGTTTCTTACAATCACTCTTACATAATTTTGATTTAGTTTGAATTAGAGTTAAGCAATCGATAGTGTAATCTTTGGTTCTCTTGGACTCGATCTCTAAATACTACACTGATTTGATGTGCAATTGCAGTAGGTTGTCAGGGTTAAAACCTTAGTACATCACAAGTTCAAGGAAAAAGAGACTTTATTAGAGTGAAAGTTATTGAAGAAATCGATTTCAAACTTAAGGGGGAGAATGTTGAAGTAAGCTTGATTTTGGTAGCTTGAGCTGCAAGATAATAGACTAGATTAGTTGAGATGTTTTAGAAAATTATCCAAAACATAGTTGAGATGTTTTAGGGAGTTATCCAAAACATAATTGTTTCCTTTTTAGAATGAGGAAATATTGTAGTCTATATAAAAAGATATCAATGTTTGACATAAGGTGTGAGTTGGTTGTTGAGAAATTTTTAAGAAAGTATTTTACAGCTAATAAAGAAAGTTATTTTTTTATAAATTTTTGAATTCACCAAATACACTTCTTTGTTCATCATTTTATCAATAATGTATGTATTCTACTATATAGTTCATCATTTTATCAAAAACTGGCGTCGTAAATGCGGCAAAAGAATGATTATGGATGAGAATCAATGCAAAGTTGACATTCCCAAATACTGGAATTTTAACTCTTCTGCATCATCATGATCACAAGTTACAAATATGCATCAATCTTACATTCTCTAACTAACATTTTGTCAACTCTTAAGCATCAAATCACCTGCCTCTCTTATCCAAAATCGAACTTCCCACAAATAAGATTCTCCCTTTAGAGTTGCCCCATCATTAATCTAAGATACCTCTATTCATGCAAATTACATGCGAGAGTATGTGTATATATAGAGTTCCAAACTCACTTCTCCAAATCAAACTCATCAACACAAAATCTCCAACAATAAAATACATATATAGTGGAACTAAAATCGAGTATTATTATACAAATGGATGTGGTAGCAAGATTAGCGTCACAAAGAGCTGTGGTGATATTCACCAAAAGTACATGTTGTATGTCTCATGCAATTAAACGGTTGTTTTACGAGCAAGGTGTGAGCCCAGCGATTGTAGAGATTGACCTAGACATGTATGGCAAAGATATTGAATGGGCCTTGACTCGGTTAGGCTGTAGCCCTCCGGTTCCGGTGGTTTTTGTCGGTGGAAAATTTATAGGAACGGCTAACACCGTCATGACTCTTCATCTTAATGGGTCATTGAAAACGTTGCTCAAGGAAGCTGGTGCTTTGTGGCTTTAGTACTTAGCTAAAGTACGTTCTTGAGAGACTAATAATATGCTATACTATATCCTTTTTTTCTAGTTTGACCTAGAAAGTGTCTTCACTTTATGTATTTAATTAAAGCATTTTGTGAAGAACTACTTTGTATTAAGAGTTATGTATGTTTATGTGGAGGTTGATTATCTTTAATGGTTTAAATAACCCAATTTGAACACAAACCTCTGTTTTATTTTTGGTCCCATTCCTTACAAGTTCAATATCTTTGGTTAATTTTCTTTTACCATTATTTTTATGGTTTACTTTTTGTTAGCGAAATATTTTCTGATGTTATTATGCTTATATATTGTGAAAATAAAACATAAAAATATGATACAAACCCCTTGATGACGAATTTCGTGACCCAAATAAAATGAGAGAAGGAAACTTTGGAAAATGATATTGAAATGACAGATTATGTAGAAGAATATGTAAATGGACTAGTAGAGAAATTGCATTAGTATTTATTTCTCTTTCTTTTATGTTGTATCAATCATTTATAAGACTGTTAGCTGTTTTTAAGGCTTGCCCAGTTATATAATCATTCCAAATTCAGAATTTTTATAAATTCAGTACATGCCAATTTTGCAATTGTTCAGTACATAGATGTATAATTTTTACTTGATAATTACAAAGATGAAATACTAATTATTGCAAGCAAAATTTTGCTAATTGAATGCCACAAATGAGAGTTGGCTAAATTACTATTGAGGGATCTAATGAAATGCCACATTGTAATTGAAAATATCTCTTGTGATATGAATTTATGATGTCTCGATTTTGCCATGTTTTTAATAACAAAATATTTATTATGCCCCGTCCAACAGTTCTTTTATCAACAGTAGCCAAAATTTGAACCGTCGCGATACTTCATGTTTGCAAAAGGGAATCGTTGAAATTGTTTGTCCCTATTTGTCTCATTGAAATTCTTTCTAATTTCTTACTTCTATATCTCTTCTTCTCACGACTCATCACAGAGTAAGGACAGGGAAAAAATGTAGGAATTGTGCTTAGGGTTTCAGTTTAAGTGTGTGCATGTTTATCATTCGAAATCATGTTTGAATCACCTGGGTTTAGTGTGTGTTAGATGTCATTTTTATGTCTAGGTTGTTTACTTTGGGGAAATCGACATAAATTTGGACTATGCGTCTCTTCGGTTTTCGAATGTAAAATGAATTGTTTATCCCGATTTTGAAATTTTCATTGAATCTATATTTGGTGTCACTACAAGAAAACACCAGTTTTGCGACGAAAAAAATCGTAGCAAATCTGTCGCAAATGGTCATTTCGGACGGATTTGCGACGACCGACAAAACATCGCAAAACGTGTGGCGCAAAAAAAAAACATTGCAATTTCGTCGCAAAATTTGCGACGGAAATCTGTCGTCGCAACGTCGCAAAGTTAGACGGCGCAAATTCCTCGCAAGTTTTGCGACGAAGTTGCGATGAAACTTTTACGAGGGAATTGCGAAGCCATATATGCGACAGATTCGCGACGTCTGTCCTGCGAGGGCTTTGCGACGTCAGCCCTGCGAGGGCTTTGCGACGCCACGCTTGCGAGGGCTTTGCGACGCCACGCTTGCGAGGTATATGCGACGCCTCTCTTGCGACGGAATAATGAAGAATTTTCTGCGACGTTTTTGCGACGTCTCTTTTTGCGACGGATTTGCGACGTCTTTAATAATTTATTAAAAATAATAATAAAAAAAATTAAATATATTTAAAAATATTTTACAAAAATAAAAATATTCGACAAAAATAAAAAAATTTCATTAAAAAAAATTACAACTCTAGGTCCTCATGCTAAGAACTGGATTCTGAGTCTACATTAAATTTAGAGAACTCTGATGCTATCTCCTAGTCTTTCCCCGCCAGAATAGTCCACAACTTATTATATTGCGAGTTCTTCTTCTTTGCCTTACGTAACGATTTAGTTGTCTTATCAATAACCTTGGCCTGACGATCTACTAATTCTCTCAGATCATGATCAGAAGATCTAGATGACTGAGAGAACCCTTCAGGCGATAAGCATTGTGCAATCCTTGAGCCCAGTGATCCGGTACCATAAACTCTCCCCTTTTTACGGGGTGCGAGCTAAAAAAGAAATAAAATTAACGTTAGCGTCGAAAAGATACAGGGTATAATAATTAAGGGTACCCTCCATCATCTAAGATTTTATTTAATTATTTTATAAATCAATATAATTCATAAATTTAATTAGCAATTTATTCTAAATGTTTTAACTAACTGCATAAATAAATTTTAATTATCAAAATATTTTTAATATGTTTATAAAATGTTTTTAATATGTTTTAATTATCTCAAAAAATTTTAGAAGTACAAAATTATTATTAAATTCCGAAAAAATTTTAGAATTTTGAAAAATATTTTAAAATCACGAAAAAACATTTTAAAATTATCATAATTATTTTAAAATTACTAAAATCATTTTAAGATTTTAAAACTGTTTTAAAATTATTAAAAATATTTTAAAATAACCAAAAACGTTTTTAAATTACAAAAACGTTTTAAAATTACAGAAAATATTTTAAATTAACAAAAAAANTACAAAAAATATTTTAAATTAACAAAAAAAGTTTGAAAATAACAGAAGTTTTTTTAAAATTACAATAAAGTATTTAATATATTTTTAAAATTATTAAACTTTTTTAAAACAGAAAAACATTTTTAAAATTGTTAAATACTCTCCTAAACGTTTTTAAATATTATAAAAAATTCTAAAAATTGAAATCTTAAATCTAGAAATAAAGATTCAACAAATTCAAGCCTAAATCTAAAATCTAGCATAGAAATTCAGTCTAAATCATTCTAGATTTAGATTCCAACCGAAAAAAAAATTTACCTTTTGTTCGGAGAAAATGGAGAACAGCGGCGGAGGCAAGGAGGACGAAGGCGGCAGGATGTAAATCTAGCATTGGAGAAGAATAAAACTTAGGGGGTTGAAAAGAATTACAAGAAAAGAAGAAAAGAGCGAAGAAGAGAACTTACATCGGCGGCGGCAGCGGAATGAAGGAAGAAACACGGCGGCGGCGCAAATAGAGAAGAATAAGGAAGAAGAAGAAAATGGGAGAGGAGAAATTGTTGGGTCATATATATAAAAGGGAGGTCGTCGCAAGGCCATCGCAAATTTGCGAGGAACTTGCGAGGAAACTAGGGTTTTCCACATTCCCTCGCAAATCCCTCGCAAACTTGCGAGGAACTTGCGACGTTTACTGAAATTCATCGCAAAGGCCTCGCATATCCAGAAACCGAACAATTTTAGAGAGTATGAACGAAACCGTTGTATTTGGTAAGTTCTTCTTCGAATAAATTCGGTAAATAATTTAAAGACTTGTAGAATATGTCTGGGATTTATTATATTGATTACAATAATTAACAGACATATATTGTCCGAGTATTTCATGATCACATTCACATAAAATATTATTCTGACAAAGCACTTCGCAAAATTTTACAGTTTTAGGGGTTGACGTCGTAAGGGCGTCGCAAATTTGCGAGGGACTTGCGACGCCAAGCACAAATTCCTCGCAAATCCCTCGCAAACCTGCGAGGAACTTGCGACGTTTACTGAAATGCATCGCAAATCCAAAAACCGAATAATTTTGCATAATGCGACTAATACATACGGGGAGGAAAAGAA
>OVBA01005451.1:0-19842 GCA_900406435.1 Lepidium aucheri
TATCAGCCGCTTCATCAAGTGTTCCCTCGATTTCAAAACATTGTCCATCGATTTTAGGCTTCTTCCTATTTTCCTTTAAATCAAACATCATTCATATCCCTTCTCCGAGCTTGAGTTCTATGGTCCTATTCCTCACATCAATCAGAGCTCCTACCGATGCTAAAAATGGTCGTCCCAACAGCAATGGATCTGTAGGTTCTTCATCCATTTCCAGCACTAAAAAATCCGTAGGGACCAATACACTGCCAACACTTATCGGTACATCATCGAGCAAACCCCTCGGCTTCCTTGTCGTTCTATCGGCGAGGACCTGAGAGATTTTGCAATCCTTGAAAGTTGAGTATCCCAGCTTTTGTGCAGTTGTCAGTGGAATCAAGCTGATGGATGCTCCAAGGTCACATAGGCAATTAATAAATGTGAGATGCCCAACTGCACAAGGAAGTGTGAAGCTTCCCGGATCACCTAGTTTTTCTGCAATGAACATTTTCCTTTGGTGTGGAAGAACTAGTATGATGAGTGATCTTGATGACCTAGTCCCAATGGCCATACACTCTTCTTCTCTTTCCTTTAGAGTGTCCTTCAAGAACTTCTTGTATTGTGGATTCAAAGCAAAAGCATCCAAGATAGGAATTTTTACTTCAATCCCACTCATTTGTTTTTCGAAGAGAACCTTTTGTTTTTCCACTTGGCTCTTCTTCAATCTTGAGGGAAAAGGTTCCTTAACTTTGGTTGGAACTGCTGGTGCAACTCCTTCGTTCGCAATCAGGTCAGCGGTATCTGATGTTCCTCCTCGCTGCATAGGCAGGCGAGGGTCTTCTCTGAGTTGTGCCGTATTTCCCGTAGATAGATCAGTATCAACCTCTCCTTGCGGCTCAGGCTGGCGAGGTGTACCTGTGAGTTGTGAACTCTTGGTTCTAGTCTTGAACTGTTCTGCCCTCCCAACTTGAACAACGCTGTCGTCGGCGTTTTCTTTAGGTTTCTCAACCGAGGGTAGGATTTTGCCAGTTCTAAGAGTGATGGACTGAGCCGTATACTCTTTGGGGTTTTGAACGGCTTTACCGGGTAGCTATCCCGGAGACTTCGTAGAAGATGAAGCATAAGCACTCTCCATATATTTCAGCCTAGCATTCAGTGTTTCAAACTTGCAGTTGAGGTCACTATACGTGGTATCGATCCGGCTGTGTACTTCCCCAAACTTCTTAGTGATCTCCGCTTGGTGAGCGGTTTGGCTTTGTAGGATTTGTTGGAGCATACTCATCACGTCTGGTGATTCTTCTTTAGGTTGCTGAGGTTGCGGTGCAGCTGGTACCGGCTTGAGGCTTTGTTACCATTTCTCCTTCGGAATCCACACTCGTTGTTTGGGTGGATACACTTGATCTTGAGGGTTAGCCACATTTGTGCTCCGATAGCTAAGGTTCGGATTCTGCTTCTAGTTCACCCATTGCTTGGATCCACTTTGGTTTTGGACAAAACAAACTTCCTCGAATTGCTCTTCCTCATTATCTTCAGCTACTTCCTCCTCTACCAAGTTCACTTGCTTAGTGTGTACCATCAGCAATTTATCCAGCTTCTCATGGATTTGCTTTAACTCCTTCCTTGCAGAGGTGTCGGAATCGGGAGTTCCCCTTACCGCTCGGTCATAGTCCTCGCCATACTGGCCATCGGCTAAGGCGAGGTTCTCAATCAATGCACGTCCCTCAGTGATATCTTGTTAGAGGAAGCTCCCATGACTTGCGGTATCCAACATTATGCGTATCCCCGGGAGTACACCGTGGTAAAAGTTATTGAGGATGTTACCTCTCTGAAGCCATGATGAGGGCACTGAGCCTGTTAAGTGTTGTATCGATCCCAAGCCTCAGCCAAAGACTTGCTGCTTTGCTGAACAAAGGTGGAGATGCTATTCCGGAGCTTTGTCGTACGTGAGTTTGAGAAGAACTTGGTGAGAAACATGCATTTACACTCCGACTAAGATGTTATCGATCCAGCGGGAAGGTGTTTCTCCCACTGATGTGCTCGATCTCCAAGAGAGAAGGGAAAGAGCCTGAGCTTCAATGCATCCTCACTCACTCCATTGATTCGAGAGAACGAGCAAATTCTCTCAAACTCGTCAAGGTGGTCGAGGGGGTCCTCCGAGGGGTTGACCATGGAACTTATTATTCTGCACCATTGAGATGAGACCACTCTTGATCTCGAAATTGTTGTTCTGGATCTCCGGCGGCTGGATCCCATTCCATATGGTGTGAGTACTCGGCGCATCACTCACACCAATACAGCAAGGGCGACGAGCGGGGTTCTGTGCTCGCGCCTGTTGGGCGGCTTCATTGACCAACAGAGGAGTACCATCCGATGTCGTTCCTGGTGTAGAGTTGTCTAAATCCAGCTGTGGTTGATGCATCGTGTGGACGACGGATCTCACGGACAAGTTGGTTGATGTCGTCGGTGGGTGGGGGAAGGTTGTGGGAACCTTTCGACCATGTGTTCATCCACCAAGCAAACTAAACTGACCACTTACTGTCACAACTCGGAGGAGTTGGAGCGAAGATTCGGGATCTGTAGCTGGCCTCGGCTGTAGAGTGGCGAGGGAACCTGCGAGGCCTGCAAAGACAGAAAAGACAACTTGTCAATATGGTTGAGGCCTGGTCCGTAGGGATCCAAGCTTAGGGAAATACAGACAAGTTGGAATAAAAAAATGGATCTGATCCTAAAACTAGCAGACTATAAGTTGGAACAAGCAAAAACTGATTTGGCAACGGCGCCAATTTGATAAGATGATTTTTTGGCCTATGCTATCAAACCATTGAGGTATGGTAATAAGGAGGTGGGTTGTCGAACCAATACTCAGTTATGCAAGCAAACAACTTATCTCGTACCTAGTTCTCGTTTAGATAACTTACTGATCTGTCACAAGGGTAAGTCATATTTCTATGTGAGCTCTTAGACTAGCATATAGGACAAAGTTCACTAAAAGACAAAATAAAAAGAGAGCAATATGATCTAAAACAGAGAAATGTTCATAAAACAGAGCAATAAACTAGCAATGGACAAATCTAAGGTAATAAATATGAGTCTAGAGGATAGGAGATGATTGATTGGCGGTGAACTCGCCGATCCGACCTTGTCTAGCTATATACAGTGGTCTCTAGACCGGGACAAGCTAGATCCACCCAGTTTCATGGTGAGCATCCCTTTCCGATCCAGCTGATCCATTATGACACTAGCCGCGATCATGCCGGATCAAAAGCTTAAAGTCCAGCCCAATACATCTAATGATTTAATCCACATACTAGATCTCTCCTTGGTGGATCAATACCATCTCTCATATGACACTTGGTCTCCGATTCCCTTAGCGCTAGCTTTGGGTTTTGGCCCCAATAAGATCTCTCTTGATCAAGGAGAGATCGGCTTTAAGCTTGGTCATATGAGAAGAGATCGGATCTAATTCATGTTTGCTAGGCTAGTGGATCGAAGATTTCACCTCCGATCTCCCTATCCTCGAGATCCACACGGATTTACTCACTCTTCATGGATTGAGGGTGGAGGATCAAGGGAGATTTCATATTCATAAGCATAAACAGTAATAATAAAAATGAAGAACATAAAGTAAAAGATGAAGATCTAAGCCAACTTAATTCATTAAAGCATAAAAGGATTCAACAAAGTACCTTAAGAGCAATAATAAAAGCGACAACGAAAATGAAAGAGAATTTCTTTTGCTAAAACATCAGATATGCTATAAAATGATGATTAAGGGGTATTTATAGGGTTATTTGCATAACCCTAATGATCAAACCGACCTAAGTCGGTCAAGTAGAAATCTTCTCCTCGCTGTCACTTGGCGAGCGTGGACACCGATGAGTGGTATTTACTCTGTCCTCGCAGACTGAGGCGGAGTGGAATGGTCCGAGTGTGGTAAGTTGTTTGCCCTCTCGGTAGATGGACTGAGGCTGGCGACTGAGGTTTCTTTCTGTTAGCAATCTGAGTGATCCTCGCCCTGCTAACCACGAGGCAGCGATCTGAGTCTGAGCAACTCCTTTTCCTTAGCAGCTGGTTCCAATAGCTTTAGCTCCACTTTAAGCTCCTTTTTGCTCCATTTCCTAGAAAAACTCCAAAACTCCAAATGCAAGTGCAAAAAGTGCAAAACTAACCTAATTGGACCGGAATGCTTGGAAAACTTATCTAATCAAACGCAAAACAACCTAAAATAGGGCTTTAAAACCATTAAAAATCACACTCATCAGAAACATAATCAACTAGTACTAGAATGGAGTTGTTTCCATGAGACGGTGGGTTAAATGGTCCCAAGAAATCGATCCCCCAACAATCAATAACCTAAATCTCTAAGATAGGATTTTGAGGGATTTATGTCCTCTTGCTGATGTTTCCCATCCTTTGGCAAGGATCACACTTGGGGATAAATTCTTGAGCATCTCTGAACATAGTAAGCCACCACAATCCAGCTTGCAACATATTTTGAACCGTCTTGGAGTGGCAAAGTGACCACCATATGTAGAACTATGACAATGCTCTAAGACACCTTGGATCTCTTCTTCAGCAATACATCTCCTACATAAACCATCAGATCCCTTCTTGTATAGGTAAGGCTCATCCCAAAAGTAATGGTCCATATCTCTAAAGAACTTCTTCCTTTGATAGGAATCCAAACTCTTAGGCCCCTGACCAACAACAAGGTAATTGAACAAATATACATACCAAGGTAGGGTGGCTGCAGCGAGCTTACCTTTGAGCTGAAGGTGTTTTTATACTACTTTAAGGTTGCACTCGACCACCTTCTGGTCGTGTAGTTTGGTCGAATGTGACCTATAGACTTGATTTTCTACTTCTTTAAGGGTCATGAGCTGCTCCTCTATCATTAAATTGTCAATAGGGATCGAGTCCTCTATCATCATTCCCGATAGGTGATCTGTGACTCTATTCTCAACTCCTGGTTTGTCTACAACTTCTATACCAAATTATTTAAGCAGTAGTATCTACTATAGTAACCTTGGCATAGCATCCTTTTTCTTCATTAAGTACTTTAGAGCTACATGATCTGAATGCACGATCTCCTTAGACCTTGAAAAATATGATCTGAACTTCGCGAATGCAAAGACTACTGTAAGGAGTTCTTTCTCATTAGTTGCATACTTAACTTGAGCTTCATCAAGTAATCTACTAGCATAATATATCACATTCAACTTCTTGTCTTTCCTCTAGCCCAAAACATCTCCCACTACATAATCACTAGCGTCACACATTATTTCAAGAGGTAGAGTTCAATCTGGAGCTTGGACTATTGGCGCATACACTAAGGCTTCTTTAATCTTCAAGAACGCCTTAAGACAATCAGAATCAAAACTGAACTCTACCTCTTTGCATAGTAGGCGAGTCAATTGCCTTGCAATCTTGGAGAAGTCCTTATTTAATCTCCTATAAAACCCAACATGACCTGAAAAGCTTCGAATATCCTTAACCATCTTAGGAGGCTGCAATTGCACCATAACTTTGATCTTAGCGTGATCAACCTCAATACCTCTCTTTGATATCTTATGACCCAAAACAATCCTTTCTCTGATCATGCAATGACATTTCTCCCAATTCAACACAAGATTTGTCTCCATGCACCTGCTAAAAACCCTGCACAAATTTAACAAACAAGAGGAGAAGGAAGAGTCATAGATAAAAAAATTCCATGAAGACTTCAACTATCTCCTCAATCAGATCTGAAAATATAGAGGTCATGCATTGAAAAGTAGCATGCACATTACACAAACCAAATGACATTCTCCTATATGAAAATGTACCATATGGACAAGTGAATGTTGTTTTCTCTTGGACATCTTGGTGTATAGGGATCTGAAAGAATTCACTATACCCATCAAAGAAGTAGTAGTATGGGTGATTTGCTAACTGCTCTACCATTTGATCAGTTATTTCTTCCTTTTTTGCGATACAATGAACATGTGAAACCTACTTACTATCAGAAATTGGGTAGATCATATCATCTAGCAACTTAGGGATTTCCTTTATCACCACTTCGTTAAGATTATGGTTCAACCTCCTTTGAAACTTAATTCTTGAATATGATTTGACTTCAAGATGAATCCTATGAGTATAGAGATTAGGTGATATGCTTTTAATGTCACCTAGAGAATATCCTATAGCCTTTCTAAACCTTTTCAGTTAAGTCAATAGCATGTTCAACTCATCATCATTCAAAACATCATTAACAATAACTAGATAAGTAGAATTATGACCCAAGAAATCATACCTTAGCCCTGCAAGAAGTGGTTTCATTTCTACTTTTGGTGCCTTAAGCTCAGAATAGTAGTCACTAAGCAAGTTTGGGACACACTCGACCAGATGCAGATCAAGTATGGTGTCGAGTGAGATTGGAGACTGTGATATTACGGCTCACTAAGATTGATCCTTCCCTAGTTGCTGCCTTAACCTTAGAACTCGCTTCAACTAACTCCTTTATCACGACTGACCCATGGACTTGCTTGTTAGAATCCAGAAGTTTCCCAAAACACTTAGTTTCCTTGCTCAAATACCCATCAGCAGAGGGCTTAGTCAATACAACGTGTAAGTGATCTTCAGCTACTAATTCCTCCAAGAACACATCCAGCTAGAGCATCCATCTCTTGAATCCATAACATCTGACCCTCAATGGTTGGCTTCTTCATCACATCATTGATGTTAATCTTCATCTTGAAGTCTTAACCCAAATTTCATTTAATTGTTCCACTCCTCACATCAATTAGTGCACCAGTTGTAGCCAAGAAAGGTCTTCCAAAGAGCAATGGATCCTTAGGCTCTTATTCCATCTCCAATACTAAAAAATCAGTTGGTATTTCTACACCTCCTATCTTGATATGTAGATCCTATAAAATACTATAAGAATCCTAACTTGAGGAGCTGACTATTTTTCAGCATCAAAAGTTGATAGCAACTACCTTCAACTCGAGTAGGCTGGTCGACTTGCATGTCATGCGAAGCTTCAAGCGAGATTTACTCAGCAAAAGGTTGCACTCGACCACCTTCAGATCAAGTAGGCTATTCTAGTATAACCTCTAGAGGTTATTTTTGGCCTTATCCTTGATAAGGCTATCCTCCCCTTCATGAAATTTACTGTCCTCAGTATCCTTACCACTCTCTGTATGAAGAAGCAACTTACGTCAACTTCTAAGATTAATGGCATTAGAATGATATTCCTAGGGATTTTGAATAGCTTTCCCAAGGAGTTTCCCAATTGTCTTCACAATAGAAGAAGAGGCTTGCTGACTCTCTACATACTTAAGCCTTGCATTCACTAACTTAAATTTGTAGTTGAAATCATTGTAAGAAGCATCTATCCTGGTATGTACCTCAACAAACTTCTTTGTCAACTCAGTATCTGTAGCAGTCTGAACTTTGAGAATCTATTGAGCAAATCCACAACCTCTGGAACTTGTTAAGGAGGTGGTTGAGCTTGTGCTTCATACCCAGCTGGCATGGTTGGAGCTGACTGGAAGTATTGTTGCTTAGGAACATAAGCTTTGCTCTGAACCGGTTGGGGTTTGGGTAGGTACACTTGGTCTTGGGGGTTAGCAACATTGGTGTTCCTGTCGGAGAGCTTTGGGTTCTGCTTGTGGTTGTTGTATTGCTTGTAACCTCCTCCTTGATTCTGCACAAAACTAACCTCTTCAACCTGATCATCCACCTCATCTTGAACATGTTCTTCTTCACATACAAGGTTGATTTGTTTATGATGTACCAACAGCAACTTATTCAACTTCTCATTCAAAGCCTTAATCTCCTTCTTACTAACCAAATCTTAATTAGCCACGCCTCTCACATTTCCATCATAATCTTCTCCAAATTGTCCATCAGCTTGCGCAAGTTTTTCTACCAATTCCCAGCCATCATCAACATCTTTGTTTAAGAAATTACCATTGTTAGTTGTATCCAAAAGCATGCGGATTTTGTGAAGAACACCACGGTATAGAGTGCTAAGCAATGTTTCAATGCTCAAGCCATGATGGTGACACAAAGATTGATAAGTTTTGCAACGCTCCCAAGCTTCAAAAAATGACTCTAAATTATTTTGCACAAAACTATAGATGGCATTGGGGAGCTTTCCATTTCTAGAATTAGAGAAGAAATTAGCTAGAAAAGCCTTCTTACACTCATCCCATGCAGTAATGTTCTCTAAGGCAAATGCTTCTCTCATATGTGTGCCTTGTTCTCAAGACAGAATGGGAACAACCTCAGCTTGAAAGCATCTTCATTAACCCCATTGATCTTAGTTAGTCCACATAGTTTGTCGAACTCATCAAAGTAATCAAGAAGATCCTCAGGAATCAGTCCATGAAACTTATTGCCTTGGATTATGGAGATGAGACCACTCTTGATCACAAAGTTATTGTTGGGAATAGCGGATGGAACAATCTCATGACGCTGCGTGTGGATTTTGGGTGCATCACCAGCTCTAATCTGTTGTGGCTTTCTGCCTCGAGGCCCATGTATAGGAGGTAATTGATCATTTGACCCTTGTGGTGTGGTGTTTTCCATCTCAACCTGATACAAGTGATCAACCTGAATTATGTCCCTCTGCTCTCTCAATTCACGTGGAAGCAAGTTGATGTTGTCAAGGTACCTGATAAGATTCTCATTTCCCATGGATCTTGTCTGCATGAACCTAGAAACCTTACCTAAAGACTAGCACTCGACCAGATGCCAATCGAGTAGTGCAGTCAACCAGAAATAGATCGAGTGATCTAGTCGATTAAGCATAAAATTCATCAAAAACAGAGAAAACAAGTTATTAGCACCCAATGTATTAAATTTGATGACGAGGCTGATAAATTTATATTACGCAATCGTTAGTCTCTTACTTTACTTTTATTTTATATTTTATTTTAGTTGACCTGACACGACATTCAAAATGGAGAGTCCCAATAGTCCAAAGGTAGCAGCACCATCAGGGATAGAAATATATTTTCTTTCGACGGAAAGAAAGGTATGTTAATTTGATCTTGATCTTTGTGGATCGAAAAAAAAATTGCAGTGCCAGCAAGATTATTAACCACACCTTTTTTGAAAAATGTTAATAAGTTTCAAAATCCATTTCGGTCTCTCAGCCCAGATGGAAATTTTTTTTCTCTAAAACAGCCTTGTTGAATCTTGTGAACTGTGCAAAAATATGATACTAAAAGTTCGAGGTCCAAGAGTTTTCTAAAACATTATGACCAAAATGGAGGTTGCATTAATGATGAAGATCTTTTGGGACTCAGTTACTCTTCATCACAGGACAAGATATGAGTAGAATCAAAAGGAAAATCAAATCGTTAATGGTTGATCGAGTTTAATGGATTCGCCCTCTGAAGCAAGAAGTAACTAGAACTTGATCTCAAGAGATCCAAAATTCCAAATGTAGCAAGTAAAACACTCAATAAACAGAATTTTTGCCATCAATTCCTATCACATCAGATCATTACAGTATAATAGGTCTCAATCCAAATGGTTGTGTTGCTAGCACTCAGAATTACAATGAATCTACCTAATTCAAGCCAATTATTATCAATAGTTTTTTTATCAACCTAGATGATAACAAAGAGCAATTAAACCAAAATTAAATCAAACATTAAAATCTCAAACAAACACTAGGCAAGGTAAGCGATAAATAAACTAGCAAATGAAATAGAGCAAAAGACAAGACAGTAGGCGATAAATTGGGTTTAAGAGGAGTGGTATAATCATAAATGCTTAGCTAGGGATTCCCATACTTACTTAACAACCTAATTAGATGATCTCTATGCAATAATTGAAGGCAATCAGAGTCACTCTCATGAAAATGAACAAAACACAAATGCAAACAGCCCTAACTCTCACTAGCAGTCCACACTAGTGTTGGTATGAAGAAATAATCTATTGTAGCCAATAGACACTCTAAGCATTCAGTTTCTTGAGTTCGAAGTGAAATCTCAAGTCTAGGTTCATTCAAACATTTTCACAAACACCTTGTGGCAGGGAAATTGAAAAAATCATACGTCAAGTGATCAAGATGAAATAAGCATTAAGACAACCTTTGAAGAGATTTAAGCATGAATGAACTTAAGCACGTGGGAAATCGCTAGATCTACACTAATCTAGCTCATTTCCTCATGAACCCTATGAGTTTACTCACAGGTCATGATAAAATGTACAAACCCAGAATTTTAAATAAACAACATTACTAGAAAAACGAGAAGGAGATGAGCAAGACTGAAGTAGAAAGTAAATGCAAATACTCAAAAGATCATAACCAAATCAAGCATCCAAAATAAGAGATTACAAGAGAAAAAGAGAGAAAGCTTGTTTAAAACTTAGCCAAATTAGGAAACAAAAATGTGGTTCTTGTTTTAGGGCTAAATGGGTATTTGTAGCCCTTCTTACAAAATCCTAAAAAAAGTCAAATGCTGAGAAAAAGTCAAAATTCTGATAGATTAAGGATCACTCGACCAAGGGTTGGTCGAGTGGTACTGGTTGAGTGCCAAGATGTCTTCATGAATCCATGTGCTCGAGCATGGTCCAGTTGAGTTGTCCATCAAGCTGCTTTGATAAAGTTCCACTCGCCTTGTGTTGGTCAACTTGTATGGTCAAGCCTCTGTTGAATCCATTCCTTTGCTTCTTCCTTTTTATGTTCCATCCTCAAGTGCCTTTCCATGATTTCCTTTACGCCCAAAGTGCTCCAAATACATATTCGAAGTACCTGAAATCGATTCCAATGCAAGATGTATGAAATGCAAAGTATGCAAAATAAACCTAAAATGACTCTAAAATGATGCAAACACTATGGATATGCATGCACAATGAACTAAATGAGACACTTAAATCTAGCTAAAATGTATATATATCATGCGACTGGTTCAAGATTGGGCAGAGATTCTATCTAGTTCGGCTAAGACTAGCCCATCTAGTGTATCTGCTTCTCTGAATCAAGCGGTACCATGTTTGGATCGGCCTGAAATTCAGCTCCGGTCGGGATGATACCGCCTTTGGAAATCAAACTCTAGTTTGCAGTCAAACCACTTTGGATCGTGACTGATCGATCACTCATCTGGTTTGCCCAATCCAGTGAGGAACATGCAAACCCTTCTCCGTATCGGTCTGATACCAGGCTTTGTTTGGTCGATCCGGGCGATGACTCGGCCCTTTGATTTGTTTCTTCTAGGTTAAATTTTCCTTTTTTTTCTCCTCACTCCATTCATTTATGCTCCATCTTCATTCCACTAACTAAGGTTCCATTTACCTGGAAAAAAACTCAAAAAGAAGAAAATATGCAACACTCTAATCGTAAACTCTAATTATGCGAAATGAATGTAAATCTATACTAAGATGGATGAATGTGAGTCCTAAGTGATGCAAAAGAGACTAAAAATGAATGAAAAGATGGGTAATTATATTGTATATCATCGACCGGGTTCATTTAGGGAAAATGAGACCCCATTATTTAAGCTTAAAGACTATAGGTCCTAAACAAGTCTCGCACATTTACAACAACTTTTCAAAGCTTTGTCTTTTGGTTCTTTGTAAGGAGTAGGAGAGGGAAACATTGGAAACCCTTATGTAAAGTTAGGGAAATACTGCTTCTTATGTAAAGACATAGGATCATGAAGATAAGAATTACAAGCCACAGTTAAAGGAAATTTCTAGAGGCCCTTCTTCGGTAACCCACTCCCAAGAACTACAGCAAAGGAAAAAGAAAACAAATTAGGAAACACTCTCTTGTTTCCTTCTCATCCTCATGAAAGAATAGAAAAAACAAATCAACTTCAAAAACCTCCTAACCTTAACCTATGAATTAGACGAGAGGATCCTATTTTAATAAGTTACCATCAGAATCGCAGATTCCTACCTTATAATAGTCGAGAAAATACCCATCTTGTATGGAGAGAAATACGCCATCTATGGAAACAGAAGCCATTGTTGGTACAATAAATAGAAAAAATCAAGAAGCGTAGCTAACAAAGGAAGAATCCTATAACCCAAGGAAAGCTCTATCTCCGAAATACCTTCAATGAGACCTTGGGTGAACTATGTTATGTAATGATCCAATACATAGATGTAGTGGATCCCTCAAAGCGTGCAGCTCAAAAAAAGCACATGAAACAAGCTGAAGAACCGGTGAATTTGAACAGAAAACAAGTCAAATGGTAATCTCATCTTTTTTTTTAGTTCAAATTAGAACATGTTTTTTGAATCGCTTGTTTAAGTGCAAAAAGTGTAGAGTGCATCTCAGCGCTACATATGCTTGGCCCTTAATTAATTAACGCTCAATACCCGCTGAATGCCTCGAGAAAAGAGCAGGTTAAGCGAAAACATGAAAAACATGCATTAAAAAAAAAGAAATTATCAATCAGTCCACATTCCATTCCAGGGATAATCTCTTGAAAGAAGAAAACAACATCGATCAAACCATCTCCAAGGAGAAATCTATCCCTAGATAAAGGAAGGAAATCAAAAGTGTCCAAAGCTCGTCTACCTGGTACTACGTGCTTCTCAACTGGTTGGACCCTCGCATCCCCCTTCTGCAGTGATCATACTAACTATCCAAAAGAAGAGGATGAATTTTCATCTCTTTCTCCTTCTAAAGATGGTGGGCTAGAACTATCAAGATTTGGAAAACCCCTTGACTGTTCATCATCTAAAATGTTTAAAATCTTGTTTTAATCCAAACATAATTTACCTAATGGAGACGAAAAATTTTTAGGCTACAATCTCCAGCTCACATCTACTCTTAATCAACTTAATCACTAGATATTTTCACCTTAGTGTCATGGGAGCGGTGGTCTAACACTTTTGTGGTTTGATAGAGTCCAAGTCACAACATAATCAACATCTCAAAACTACATAGACACCTACATTTGTTTTAAAAATAAGCGCTTCAATGCCTCTATTATTGTAGTAGAAATAAAGCTACGAGGAAATCAATATGGGTAAACTAGCTAGAAATTGAAAAAGTAACCTTGGAAAACTAAGGAAGACTTCAATTATATTTTCTCGAATAAGGAGGAAATGGGAGGCCCCTTGAGGTTCGAAAGTTCTTTTGTTGGCTTCAAGTCCATTATAACAAAATCATAGTTGTTTGACCTCCGGCATTCCAATGACCCTTACTTGTGGAGAGGCGTGCGCCACAACCACACAGTTTGCTGCAAGCGGGACAAATACCTAGCAAATGAGAAACGGTTCAACTGTTTTCCAAGAAGACACTTCCTATCTTTGGTTTGAGCTATCAGATCACAAGCCACTCCTCACATGTTTTGAGATTGAAAAGAAGAAAAATAAGGGTAACTTCAGATTCGATAAAACATCTTAAAGATAATGCTAAAGTTCAAAATATCATCAAATAAATGGAACCCTGGTGAGTCTATTCCATTAAATTCACACATTAGCAGAACTCGTGAAGCTATTAAAACATGGAGCAAGGAAAAGAATTGAAACAGCAGGATCTGCATTGAAAAATGCAAAAAAGATTTACTAGAGGCAATGGGAAGTCTTCTTAATGATCCTCAAAAGATAAGAAGGTTACCATCCGGCTTCAATGTTCCCATGAAGAGGAAGAAGCTTTTTGGAGATAAAGAGGCAGTTTGTTATGATTGCAATTAGAAGACCAGAACCCTCATATTTCCATGCCATCACAAAGTTTAATAAAAAAGGAATACATTCTGTAATATATGTTTCATCGACTATATATATCGACCTAGATGTCTGATGAAAAATTCCAGAAACTTTCACATGATTCTTGTTCATTCCATCGACCTAGAGGTCAAGTACACCATCCAGAAAGTATTTGGGCTTCATTAGGTGAATTCTTCCTCCAAAAACTCAATTTCCTTGCTTGTGACACCATTCTCAAATCACCAAACTTCCAAACCAAGCTCCACTTCACCTAAAATGATTCGAAAATGAAAGAATATGTGACTCGATCTACCTAAAACTTCAATTTTAAGAGATGCAAAAAGTTAACCTAAAATGAGAATGAGTGAATGTTATATGATGAAAACTGTTAATAGAATCTAATTATAGAGAAACATATTATTTTAAATTATTATTTTTTATATTAAAAAGAGACCTTTAAAAAAGGTCCGGAGAGAAAAAGTAGAGAGAAATTTATCTCTAGGATCTTTCTCTCCGGTTAACATTCCAACAACTTCTGAGTTCTCCCCTCCTTTCCCAGAATCAATCTTTCACAGAGGTAGTCGAGAATAATTAACTAGTCCATTACTTTGTCGGCTTGAGACCGTTATTTTTTGGAGGGTTTGTTCCGGTTTTATTCCGATCTTGTATCAGGTTGTCTTTAAAAAATATCTTTCTTTTAGATATTCTTTAGTTTTTATTGTTTGATAGGTGTATCTCTAACTTTGGGTCGGTTCCTTTTGTTTTGGTTTGTCTCTATGTTTATTTCTTCTTTTTTCTTCTCCGCTGATTTTTTCTCATTTTTTCGTTTATAGTTCTCATCTTTTCCTTTTCCCAGCTTGGTATTTGATTTCTAACTGATATGAGTATCAGGTTTGACAAATCTTCCATCATAAGTTGTTAGTGATTTTTTCTCTCTTGAGTTCCCTGATGGTTTGAGAAATAATTTTTTGCTTCGTCAGAATCTTCTTTCATAGGTAGTTGGAAGCAACCTTCATGCGGGTTTAATTTTAGATCCAACTATGGAAATGGAGTTGCGGAGAAAATCGACACATGGGTTTGGAATTGAGGATTGGAGCGGTTTAGCTACTGTCTTCGGCGTCGGAGTCTGATTGCATGCATATAAGCTCAGTTGGCATTACGTGGAAATCCAGATGGAGGCTGGATTTCATTCACGACGTACATGTAGCATCAGGTGGCCATCGAGGAAGCAAGAGTCTACCATTCTAGAGTCTTACAGTTTGTTTTTTGGTGCCTCTTTACTTTAGGTCACCTAAATATCTTTTGTTATTTATAACTTACCCATTTTATTTTTTATAAATAAATAAATAAGACGACAAAAAATAAAAATAAAGATCTTTAAAATAATTTCGGAATCAATATACATTTTACATTCCTTAAATCTTTTAAACTTATTATAACACAATATTCTGTATTCATTATATATCTTAAGATGACATTAACTATTTTGATTTTTATTCCAACATCATAATTGACAAAAAAATTTAAAGAAAGAAATAAAACTCTAATACTTTAAGAACAATAGAATTTCTAAACATCATGATAATTTTTCTATTTTGAAAAAAAAATCATATACCATTGTATATTTGTCAAAATTTTATAACATTCTATTAAACAAATAAGATTACTATTTCAACGATCAATCATTTAACTAATAAAAATTTAAATATGTGTATCTTATATATTAAAGTGGGAGACACTTTTATTTTGACTGTGTTATAAACTATAGGATAAACTTAACCCAAGTTTCATAACAACTCTTAAAAATAAATTTAAGGTAGGTTTTGTAACAGATTTTTATACCAAAATCTAAAATTAATAAAAACTTGAAAGGAAAAAACTCTTATAAAAATTTTAATAGAAAAAAAATTGATAGCCGGATCAAAAATAAAGAAAGGAACAATATTCTCCAGCGATTTGTAACTACCTTCTCCGACGTCTTTTTCTGATGGTTTTTTCTCTAGCATTTCTTGTATGTGGTTTGCGATGATAGATTCTACACCTCTGGTGCTGGTTTGTATCATCGATCTCTGATTCTGCCAGTTTTGCGATCTCTATTTCCTATTTGGTTCCTATTATATCTTTTTTTTGATCTTTTTGGCTTAGATATTTCTCTCTTCGCGTTGTCGTTATGGAGGCTGTCTCTTTTCCATATGCTGCTCCGATTTCAGGCCCTATAAGTCCTGTATCAAATTTATCTCCTCCAGTTTTGCAATCGGTTCATCTTTCTCCGATTTTGCCAGTTGGTAAAAAGGATTGGGTTTCTGTTACTAAGTCTAATGCTTCCGTATTCTCCTACAACCTTTCTCTTAATTTCATTGATGATGGAGTTTCTTCTTCTGCTTTTCACGTTGATGTGCTTGATGATCCCTCTTTTTTGTGGACTTTTTGTTCTTGGAAACTTATTAGCAATATCCATCATATTGGTACAATTCAAGCTGTTGTGCATCGTATCTGGCAAAACCTAAAGAAAATGCTCAAGATTGATGCTCATTTTCTAACCCCAACTTCTAATATTTTCCAGATTGAAGATGATTCTATTTGAGGTTGTGTTTTGCATCGATGGTTTTGGCATATTGGTGTTTCACCTATGGTTGTTCATGAATGGAGTCCATCTCTGCTTCTTCGGACCGTGTGCTTCTCTCTTTTCCACTTTGGGTGGATTTTAGCAATGTTCCTGAGCAGTTTTCACTTACAAGGGTGTGAGTTTTTTTGCAAGTCACATTGATTATCCTATTAAACTTCATCCAAAGACAGAGAAGTGTCTCAGGTTTGATGTTGCTCGAGTTTTGGTGGATGTTAATATGCAAAAATCCCTTCCCACTTGGATTAGTATTCCTGGTGGTAAATGTCGTGAGATTAAGATACAAGTTTCTTATTCTTGGTTGTCAGAGCGATGTGTTGATTGTCATAAGTGGGGCCATGTTCCAACCTCATATAGCTCTTAGTCTCTTGTTAACTCTTCTAACATTGACTCTGGTGCAAATCCTAGCTCTTGTTTTGCAAATGTTGCATCTGTCATGGTTACTGATGTTTCATATGGTCCTGAAAATCTTTCATGAGTCCCAATCTCAGTTTCTGATGTTTTACCTAATCCATTAACGAAGTTGGTTGCCGTTGTTGGTTCTATCATGTCATTAGATCCTCCTCTAATTCAATAATCTTCTATTTCTTCGGGAGCTTGTACTACAGATCTATCAAGTATTCAACCAACAAGGCGCTCAAATTTTGAATCTGATGGTTGTAAGTCTATTGACTGGACCTCTATCAGAAGATCAGGTCATATTTCTTCTAAACTTGTTGATGGTTATGAAATGTCTTTGATTTCACCATCTAAACTATCTTCTTGGCCAGTTTCTCCTTCTAGGTTTTAGGTCCTTGAGAACTTACAGGAAGATGGTGAAACTTTTGAATATGTGGAATCTTCCCCTCACTTTTTGGCTTCTCTTCCCAAGACTAATTCTGACGATGCTAAAAACCGTCTCTTGCTGCTAATAAAAAACGCGATGAAGTTAAAGATCTACCACTTATTGCTGGTCCGTCTTCTTCTAAGTGAGCTTTCTCTAGGAAGCAATGATCTCTTTCTTCAGTTGGAATATGCATAGTTTTAACAAATCACGTAAGCAGGTTGCTCTGAAAATTTGGATTAATGAAGTTTCACCTGATTTTGGTTGTCTTATTGATACTAGAGTTCAAGAATAAAGCTGCAATTCTAATTTTAATACTTGTCTTCATGATTGGCCAATCATTATGAACTATGACTTTCACAGACTTGGCGGAATCTGGTTTTGTTTTTCTACTACTGTTCAGGTTCATCTTTTGGAGAAAAGCTCTCAATGCATCACTTGAGGTATAACTTTTGTGGCTATCTACGCTTTGAATTTTGAGGTAGATCGACACAGTCTTTGGCATGATCTTTAAGGCATTCAATCCAGATGCGCTCATCTTTCTTTACCATGGATCTTACTAGGAGATTATTGATAACAAGATTTTTGCTCTATGGAATCAAATCATTGAAGGGTAGTGGTAAGTAGATGGATTTGTTGAACCAATACTCAGTGAATACTTGTAAGCAACTTATCTAATACCAGGTTCTAGATCAGACAACCTACCAATCTGTCAAAAAGATAGGCTATATTTCTAGTGAACTCTCAAACTAGCACAAAGGACAAAATACACTACGAGACAAAATAAAAACAGAACAAAACATTCAAAAACAGAGAAACAATCACAAAACAGAGCAAGATAATGACAATAGATAAATCTAGGATAATAAACATGAATCTAGAGGATAGGAGGTGATTGATCGGCGGTAAACTCGCCGATCCATCCTCGCCAAGCTTTATACGGTGATCTCTAGACCGGGATAAGCTAGATCCACCCATTCTCATGGTGAAGACCCCTTTCCAATCCAGCCGATCCATTACGACGCTAGCCACGATCATGACGGATCAAAAGCCTAAAGTCCAGCCCAATACATCTAACGACCGATCCACATACTAGATATCTCATTGGTGGATAAAACTGCCTCTCACATGACACTTAGTCTTCGATTCCCTTAGCGCTAGCTTTAGGTTTCGGCCCAAATCAGATCTATCTTGATCACGGAGAGATCGGCCTTAAGCTCGGTCATATGAGAAGAGATCGGATCAGATCCATGTTCGCTAGGTGAGTGGATCGGAGATTTCACCTCCGATCTCCCTATCTTCGAGATCCACAAGGACCTACTAACTTCTCATGATTTGAGAGTGGAGGATCAAAGGAGATTTCATCCTCATAAACATAAACAGCAATAAGAAAATAAACAACAGAAAGTAAAGATGAAGATCAAATAAACTTAATGCATTAAACTTAAATCGGATTCAACAAAGTACCTTAACAATCTTAAAAGAAAGTTACAACATAAATAGAGAGAGTTTCTTTGCTAAAACATCAGATGATTCTATAAAATGATGATTAAAGGTTATTTATAGGGTCATTTGCATAACCCTACTGGTCAAACCAACCTAAGTCGGTTAACTAGAAATCTTCTCCTTGCTGTCCCTTGGCGAGCTTGGACACCGAGGAGTGGTCTTTACTCTGTCCTCGCAGGCTGAGCTCGAGTTGAAAGGTCTGAGTGCGATAAGTTGGTTCTCCCTCGCGGTAGATAGGTTGAGGCTGGCAACTGAGGTTTCCTTCCGTAAACGATCCGAGCAGTCCTTGCCTTGCGAACCGCAAGGCAGCGATCCGAGTCTGAGCAACTCCTTTTCCTAATCAGCTGATTCCGGCAGCTTTAGCTCCAATTTAAGCTCCTTTTTGCTCCTTTTCCTAGAAAAACTCCAAAACTCCAAATGCAAATGCAAAAAGTGCAAAACTAACCTAAATGGACCGAAATGCATGGAAAACCTAGCTAATCGGATGCAAAACAACCTAAGATAGGGCTATAAAACCGTTAAAAATCACACTCATCAGCTCCCCCAAACTTAGATCTTGCTTGGCCTCAAGCAAGTGCAATGACCTAAGGTGGAAAAACTGAACACACAAATCGGGTAAACTTGTCTAACAAACGGCTTGCCTAGGCTAACCCATAATCCACATGTGGGCTCTATTACTTTGGATACCATTAAGTAATCATCCTCGAACATAGCATACAACCTATGGATTTCTATCACCTAAGCTGGTCTCTAAAGGTACAAGCCTAATTCCTTATTTCTTTTTGGTGCAGTCCTCAAAAGACTAGAGATCAAGATTACATGTTTCGACTTCTCTAGGCTTAGCATGATCATTTTTCAACTTTAAATTGTTCCCTCTCATTAAAATTTTGCTGCCCGTTTATTCATTCTCTTTTTTTTTTCTTTTCTTTTCTCTTTTTTTTTATGAGCCCTTTTGGCTTTTCCGAAGTTGGCTAACACAAACATGAGAAGCTGTGGGTTTACGCATCTTTCCAAGTTGCTCTACCAACCCAGATATGGAGTAAGTTAGCGGATATACACGGACATGGAAGGCTACGGGTTTACGCATCCTCCCAGCCACTTCACCTTTACCACTTACTCGGTTTATATCNCGGGCAGCTTAATTTTCACTTAACTTTTGAGAGAGTTTTACAAATAACACATTTTTCGGATCAAGCTAAACAAAGAGAAGGAAGGCATTTATGCATCTCTAGGCTCTAGATCGGAAGTTAAA
>OVBA01005452.1:0-19840 GCA_900406435.1 Lepidium aucheri
TCTTATTACTACAGAATCCCTTTGAACAATTAAAACTTGACCCGATTTTAGATGTGGTTCTTTTTTGGCGATACATACATTTTCACAAAAAATTGTCCAAGACTAATTATTGTGGATGTTTCCACACAATAATTATGATAATAATTTTGATGAAGAAAATACCAATTCAATTTGAATTGGATTCAAAACAACGCGTAGCGAAAGCGAGTCTTCATAGGGCAATTGTCACTGCTTATGGACCCAAACCTAAGTGATCTATCTATGACCATGATAAAGCTTGGGTGAAACTAATTGGAGGTCCGAACCAACTGATGTTGAAAAATCAGCGGATGAGTTGTGGTTAGGGGGCGAAAATCAAGACAAACCGGGCACTATGGTGAGACGTGAAAACACCCGATCCCATTCCGACCTCGATATGTGGAATCGTCTTGCGCCATATGTACTAAGATTGTTCGGGAGACATGGTCCAAGCCCGAATAAAATATCTCTCATATCTCCCTCGAATAAAGATAAATTCTTGGTTTTTTTCCAAAATAATGTTGGTATGTTGCCATGAACAATGCACCAATCCTTTGTTGAATCTGGTCCCGGCGGGGATTACCCCCCTAGAACAACATTTTCTTTCAGGCCTTTCAACCAATTGATACGACCTCGAAGAGCAGCTTTTGCTAAAACTCGAGCAGTTTCTTGAAAACTTGCTTCGGATATAAAACTTTGAGTATTCAAAGATGTTCGAGTTATTCCTAATAAATGGCTTGATAACAAATTGCTTTTTCTAAAGTACGCCCCGTTTTTTCTGCTCTTATATCCCCCCTCCTGGAGCCGAGGTATCATATACGCCCCCAAAATAGAGAGCCTTGAATACTAGAAGAAAATCACCTACACCTAATAAAATTAAGTGAATACCCAAAATGGTGGTCATTTTATTTCTATCTTTCCATACATAACCGAAAAATGAAAAAGATTCTTCAAGAGTTTTGGGTCCCAGAAGTGCATGATAAATACCACCAAAGCCCAAAACTGCAGAAGAAATTACGTGAAGTACTCCAGATACAAAGTACGGAAAGGTGTCTATAACTTCTCCCCCAGGACCTACCCCCNCTCTATAACTTCTCCCCCAGGACCTACCCCTGCTAATACCCCGTAGGCTGAGGAGCAAAAGGAGGAATCCGCCTCAGGAGGGGCTCGCGTCTGATTAGCTAGTTGGTGAGGCAATAGCTTACCAAGGCGATGATCAGTAGCTGGTCCGAGAGGATGATCAGCCACACTGGGACTGAGACACGGCCCAGACTCCTACGGGAGGCAGTAGTGGGGAATTTTCCGCAATGGGCGAAAGCCGGACGGAGCAATGCAGTGTGGAGGTAGAAGGCCTACGGGTCCTGAAATTCTTTTCCCAGAGAAGAAGCAATGACAGTATCTGGGGAATAAGCATCCTGCCGTAGCAATATAAACTGTATTGTTACTTTTGCTACCATCAGGATAAATCTGTGATGTGATATGATTGCATAAAAAACCTCAGGACATGATCTAATAAATCGTTGTATCGATTAGTTGGATCATAGTCTCTTAACAAAAAAATGGCTGCATGCGAAGCAGCACAAACTATGAGAAATCCACCAATCCACATGTGATGTGTGAACAAAATGTCACAGGTTCAAATCCTGTCATCCCTACCTATTACTGCTCTTCTGAGCATTAACGAGGGATCTATTTTCGATCTATCTTTTTTTAATAAAATTGGACATACATATAATTATTAAATTTATTTTATACTTTGATATAGTATATACGTATAAAATAGATTCGGGGTTAAAGAATGTCCTCTTTCTAGCCTTTTCCTTTTTTAAGAAAAACAAGAAAAACGCTCTTAGTTAAGTTTGGTAGAACGTGGGTCTCCAAAACCCAATGTCGTAGGTTCAAATCCTAGAGAGCGTGATTTCACTCTTGTTTATTAGATTGTGTCAAAATTCCACTGTTCGCAAAGCATTGAGCAGCAATCTAAATTAGACCTCCTGCATATGAAAGCAAGAAGGATGTCAGTAAAAAAAAGAGATGTTAATTAATCAAAAGTCCAACTGATCACCACGTCTGTATTGTAAATAAGCAGTTACGAATAAGCCAGCCAAAGTAATAGGAATAATGTATTAGGGCATCCTATTTGTAAAGCGACCTGGACGGATTCATCAGATTCTGATATTCTCAACCGGTTTGTGCGTATATGCATAAATATTTCTCATTATTACAGCGGATCGTCAAAAAAAAAGAATTTATATCTGGGTGGTTTGACAAAACATGTGCCGATTACAAAAACGGCCGTTTTAATAGGAACACTTTCTCTTTGTGGTATTTCCCCCTTGCTTGTTTTTGGTCTAAAGATGAAATTCTTAATTATAGTTTGTTGTTTTTGCCAATTTTTGCAATAATAGCTCGTTCAACAGCGGGATTAACCACATTTTATATGTTTCGGATTTATTTACTTACTTTTGAAGGACATTTAAACACTTATTTTATAAATTACAATGGAAAAAGTAGCTCCTTCTATTCAATCTCTTTATGAGGTAAAGAAGAAGAAAAAAAACTTAATAGAAGTTTTCTATTCTATAACTTTTTTTGTAGAATTTCTCAGTAATTCTATTTACATAAAAAATTTAGATAAAGATTAGATAAAGAAAATGCACGAACTCGAAAGATAAATAAATAAAACCACAATAATAGAAATAGAGAATCCCTTTTTTATTTTGTCTCGTCAAAACACAAGTAAAAGATCTTTTTTATTTTAATAGCCTGGCCTGGTCAGTCCCCAGCCGAGCCTTTTTTGTTAAAGTTAAAACGACTCATTCGATGGATTTTTAGACAAAAGATGGATTTTTAGCGTCTTTCTCCGAGTAAGAGCCGAAACATAATCAACTTGAATTTGGGACAGCTATTCAAAATCTTAGTGAAAGACTGGATTGTTATCTCATGTTCGCTTTTCGTGAAAAAATACCAATTGAAGTGGAGGGTTTATTCAAACAACAAGGAGCTAGGTCAACTATTCAATCAAACGATATTGAGCATGTTTCCCATCTCTTCTCGAAAAACAAGTGGGCTATTTCTTTGCAAAATTGTGCTCAATTTCATATGTGGCAATTCCACCAAGATCTCTTCGTTAGTTGGGGGANGAGGCATCAAATCCATATAAAGTTTTCCCATGAGCGGATTGTATCCATTGGGCAAATATGGGTTCAATCAAAATTTGTTTTTCGGGAGTACCAAAAGCAAGCATGACGTCATTATAAACATAAAGTCCCAAAGTATGGAACCCTAGAAAGAGGCTAGCCCAATTTAAATTGGATATGATAGCTTCTTTATGGTCTAACATTCTTGCCAATAGGTTATCCTCATTCTGTTCTGGATTGTAATCTCTAATAGAAAAGATAGCTCCATGAGCAAAAGCTCCTGTCATGATGAATCCTGCAATGTATTGGTGATGGGTATATAACGCAGCTTGAGTCGTAAAATCTTGCCTCCAAATCTTGTTCTCTCATGTTCCTATCATAATCCCCTCCATAGCATGCTTAATTTTGGGCTAGGTGCTCAATATTTGTTTTCCTTGAACTACTGTCAAGTTAGCAAAGCTCCCATAACTAGCGGTATCCAAAGCTCTCAAGAATTCCTCTGTGTAAAAATACTAAGAGATTCTCCTTTGAGACCCCATGATGAGGGTAACTACTTATATACTCTTTGAGTCTCTCCCATGTTTCATAAATGTTCTCATTTCCTCTTTGCTTGAAACTAGTGACGTCGTTCTCAGCTTTGCTGTCTTTTGGTGATGAACTCCTGCTAGAAATTTTCCCAACTAGAGATCAAATCTGGAAGGATATTCTTTTCTCATTGTGAGGCTTTGTTCCCAAGATAAATAAGAAACAATATTATTTTATTTGAGTCCTTCGGGACCCCATTCATCCTCACCATCCAACAAATCTTCTTAAACAGACCAAGGTGATCCAACAGATCTTCCATTGGTAGTCCGTTATACCTTTGGTTTTGAGCCATATCGATCAAACTCTACTTCACCTCGAAGTTGTTTTCAGTGATGATAGGAGTAGGAATTCCATTTCGAACCTACCTCTAATTCAGCTCATCAAAAGCCCCTATCGGCCTCACAGTTGGCTGTCCAAACCCCAAAACTTGGTGTTGAATCCCAATATCATGTACACCTCCGTGTTGAGGCTGCTTAATACTTACCCCATGTAGTTCATTGCCTTTGTTTTCCATACCGAGGCGTCTCAAGTGATCCATAAGTTTTTTAGCTCGTCTTTCTTTGGCTACCCTCTTGTTGCCCTATCAACTACACCGAACTTTAAAACACACACAAGAATCTTTCCTTGTTGGTTTCTTCATTGCATGCACCTTCAAGAGAACAAGAAACAAACAGACTGAAATGATTAGTAATAAAGAAAAATAAAAACTCTAGTCTTAAACTGAATCTTAATCCTTATGGTTAATTACTTAAGTTCCCCACAGCGATGCCAAATTGATGTTTGCTTTTTCCTAACCCACAATCAATTAATTTCAACAAACGCAAATATCTATCGCTGGAAGCATTTGAGATTCAACAAGTGCGCTTGTTTTATGTCTTAAGCTCGACGTTGTGAACTGTTTTTTATGTGCTTAGAGGATCAGAAAGCGGATTCTTCTATGCTAAAACGTCTTAGAATTGGCTAAGTAAGCCATGGTTAGAGGAACTGTTAAGCCAACCTCGATACTCCCTTCTTTTTCCTCACTTTCAATCCTTGGAGTCTTAGTACCAAGCTCTCATACCCGATTACACCACATAAACTACTCTTTGTGTTCTTATAGGATATGAGACCATTTTGTTGATCCTCTTAAGCACCACTTTCTTGTTGAGGAAAGAGATGGTTGTTCCGACCATGTTTAGAAAAGGTTATCCTAAGATGAACGAAATCTCGCAGTTTGGTTCCATTTCTATGATTGTGAAGTATGTTGGTACTGTGTATTCCCTATTCTTAAGTGGATAGTCAACAAGCTTCCCTACCAGATATTTGGTGACGTATCTCCAAATGTAAAGGAGGTTGTGATGCACAAAGTTTTAACCCTATGAATCTACTGAAAGTGCACAATAATGTAGTACTAGTACTTGGGGATTGAATCCACGAAGAACAAAGTTTGCACTTTCGATTATTCAAATCTAACTCAAGCTATATCAAAGAGATAATTCAAGTGAAATACTAACAACTAAATGGTTTGCAAATATGATAAAAGGCATCAGGCATCGGGTATTCATAAGGAAATAAGAATCAAACCAGGGAAAATATTAAGGAACTCTTAACCACAATTTTCGACTTGTACATAAGAGTTTGACAAAGTCACTGTCGTGGTATCAATCACTCTATCTAACAACCAAGAGGTACTAACTACCGTTGGTTCCAAATTCTAGATAGGCTTTAACAAATTGGTTCAATTATCCATAATTAATCCTAACAATCAACTATCATTGGTTAAGTTCAATTGCTGATCGATACTAGTTCAAGAGTTTAACAAGCATTTGGAGTGTAAACAACCTAAGATCATAGATTAGGTGATCAAGCTAATCTAAGCATTACATACAAGTATAGATGGAGAGTTTCTAATCATCGAATCTTGTTTAATTACCAATCATCGATTCCTAAATCCCTAGAAACCCTAAACCTGATAATTAAACTATTCAGACATGATTAAGAATAAAATAGAAGACATAATGATGAAGAACATGATATTGCACTTGAATTAATAAAACGGTTTAAGAAATCTTCTCAAAAGTATGGAGGAAATCTTCACCCTGCTTACAAAGTACTTTCTCAGCCTAAAATAAACTTTGTCTCTGTTTCTAAAACTGAAAAATAAGCTTTTCTAGGTCCCCAAAAATGCAGGTGCGAAACAGGGAAAATTAGGTTTTATTCCTCGTAGGGTCGAAGATTGATCTATCAAGGGGTTAACCAATCGATCAGTGTTGAGTGCACGATCTCTCAAAGGTCTTGGTCGATCAACAGATCGAGTACATCTCTTAGTGGGAAGCCTGATCGATCGATCGATCATAGTGTGGGTTGATCAATGGGTCGAGCGCAACTCTTAGTGAGGAGAGTGGTAGATGGATCATAAGATACAAGTCGATCAACTGGTCAAGCGCAGCCCTCAATGAGGAGAGTGATCGCTGGATCACCAATCTTCTACTGAAATTCCAGAAACTGCTCTGATTCGTCCTGAACCATGCTCTGCAGGTATAAACTGAATTTAACCTGTTTTCCACCTAAAAAGACTCTAAAATACATACAATCATTCTGAAAACATGCAAATTAATGAGATCAAAGCCGATAAAAATGAGATATATCAATTCTTTCAAACTTAGCTTCTTGCTTGTCCTCAAGCAAATAAAGAAAATACTAAGAGAAAGATTCCACTCAAAGGAAATCAGAACATTGTATATCAATTCCATAGTATACCACAGAATACGTACCTATCAGAATCGAACCACCTTGTACTTCTCCAGACTTAGCAACTGTCCTAGCTAAACTCCACAATCCAATTCAAAAATCGAAATTCACCATACCAACTTCCTAGAATATCTAAGTGCGATCTCATCAAGGGAATATCGATCAAAGGACACATGGACTCTTCTTTAGCCAATATCCGAACACAAGACATTTTTTCTATATGGTTCATTTCCTCTCATTTCATTCACTTTGTAGCTGATTTTTCCCTACTTACCTAGGATATCATTTTTTTATCAGTTGCGCAACCAATTTCTCCCTACTTACCTAGGGTACCATTGTATTTTTCTATTGGTTGTCCAACCAGTTTCTCCCTACTTACCTAGGGTATCATTCTATTTTTTTTACTGGTTGGTTCCTTAGCAACTCAAAGAGTGAAAGCAAGAGTATCGTCATTGGATTTTTGATCCTCAGTTTACTACATTACATCCAACTTTGTTTTACAGCTACTTCAGCGATAAGATATTTACCACAAAATGATAATGAGAGGGGAACCATACTCACATGGAATTGTCTATCGGGACTGAAGAGAGGAATCCGATCCGATGTATACCAAGCCTCTTGACAAGCAAATTAAATCCAGTTATGGGTGAAGTTGGCATCAAATCCTTCGAATACTGAAGATGAATATGGGTGGTGCGTAGATATTGTTCAGCCTCTAGTTTCCAATAGTCTAATGACAAATACAAATCGATGGTACTTAGTTCATGAAATACAATAATCCTCGAAAACCATAGTTCCTACAAATCAGTTTTTAAACTTAAAAAGACAACAAATAAGCAGAAAATATCTGAAAAATTAAAGCTATAAGAAAAAAAGAAGAGAAAAAGCGTTAGTCAGAGCAAGTGTCCTCCCCCAAACTTACTTCACACCGTCCTGATTTGCAAATAAGCCTAAAGAAATCACGACTTACGCATAAAAATAAACAACAAATGAATAATAAAATAAATAAATAAACCAAGTTCAAAACGAAAATAAAAAAGATAAGGGTGAGAAAATGTCATAAGACTACTAGGGACTCTAACTCTCACGGTCCCTTAGAGCACGACGACGACGTGGTAGACAACGGTCCAAAGGCTGATCGTCCTCATCCTCAGATCCCTCAGCAAACTAACGTCTAGCAATATCAGGTCTCGATACCTGAGGTCTCGTACTGGTCTCAGGTCTGTCCACTGAAGGTGTGCTTAGACAGAATGCAACAGGAATCTTCCTAAGCGCATCCCAAAGTCATATCCTCATTGAATGCTTCCTCTTCTCATTGTCATAATGCCAACGCATATACTCTCTATCAATGGTACATCAAACTCCTTACTGCACTCTGGAATAAGCTACTCAAGAGTCTGAGCAACATATGGCTGTGGCGGTAGAGGCGTAGAAGTTGCGGTAGCTCGTCTCTGAGAAGTCTGGCGGTGGACGTGTTGTGGTACAGTATTGACCTCAACAATCTCTGGATGAGTGATGTGAGGCTCAAATATGGTATTCTCTCGGTAGGTGAGACAAGTAACCTTGAGAGTGGGAAACTTACACCAACATGATCGCCAATCTCGTGTACATCCACTTAGTCTTCTCAGCGAGGTAGCGAAAGGTTGTCAGAACCCTGTCATCCATATATTTGATCTTGTCTATCTGTTGAATGGCACTGAGCAGACTAGAAATAGTCTCTGAGACTGAGGAGTTCAGCGAGCCTCTGAAACCACATTTTGTAAGTAGTTTGGCGAACATGAATCCCCAGTTGATGTGGAGAGGTGTGTACTATGGAGATGGACTGTCACCGTAGAGGTCAGGTATGACTGGAGCAATGGCGTGGTGTAGGAGCTCAAGCTCAGGCTTCGTCACAGCTAGGTTGATATCCTTACACAAGATTGTGGAGCCCAAGAGCTTGACTACAATCTGAACTGCAGGGTGTCGGATATGTGTAAGTTTCGAGTCTCTACCCTGAAAACCTCCTTCAACTAGTATATGCCACAGAGCATCATTACGTACACTATCGCTAGAGGGTAATTGTCCCTCTGCGTCCTCTCTGAACCCATATATCCTGCAGATGTCCTGAATAGTCGTCGTGTACAGTGTTCCCTTGTACATGAACGTGAAGTATGCAGTCCATATTGGAGCGTGAAGATCTGCAGCCATGTTTAGATCACATGAAGCAAGAAACTATCTCACTTGCTCCGGGTACAACTGATAAAGGAATTTTGATATCCTAAGATCAAATCATAGAGATGGTGGTAAGCTTCTATGGGGGAACTAAGATTCTCAACAAACCAAATGGGAAATAACCTCAAGCGAGGGAATCAAATATGGTCCATGTCCCCCTCGTGATCATGAATTTTTGCTCAAGGAAAGTCCAATTCTACACTAGAATTGGAAATTAGATCAAGCAAACACTAAGATCGGACCAAAAGATGGCTAACAATCTCATAAGGAATTCAATCTCTTGCTCCAAATGAGGATTGTCCTAGATCTAGCTAGATAAGCATTTTAACAAACCCTAGTTGGCTAAAACGGATCTGATCCGAGTTTCAAATGGCCAGTATGAAAGCTGCATTAAGAACTCTAGATCTAGCAAGGTCTTGACTATTTTAATCCTAACCAACCTAGATCTCCATAGATTCACACCAATCTACCTCATTTCCTCCTTATCCAAGGCAGATCTACTCACTCAGGGCGAGTGAGAGCTCAAACTTCGGGCTCAATGTAAAGTGCATAGAAAAGATAAGATAATTAGATTCAAACTTAAAATAACTTGCAAAATGTTGTTCAATTAGCTTAAAAAGTCATTCGACTAAGAACAACACAAAAATTAAAGAGAAACTACTTTTTGATCGCTAAAGTTTTTTTATCCAAAAGTGTATGTACGTCTTTGTGGGCTGTAAAGGTATTTATAGCCCACGTTAATCTAACCCTAGTATGCCTGGTCAAACCGACCTAAAAAGGTCAAACAGTAAAGTTGAAGGATGTTCCTTGCAGGTGCATTGGCGAGGAGAGAATTCGTCTGAGGGTGATTCCAAGGCTGAAAGGCTGAGTCTTGTGTTACTCTCTTGATTCTTCCCTCGAGGTTGAATAGCGAGGCAGTAACATGAGGTAGGTTCTTCTTCTTGAAAATCGAGGTCCTTTGCTCTACAGAACTTTATTATGCTTATCCTCGCGATGTGGGTTGCAAGGTGGTACGGCGAGGCTTGTGAGAATCGTCTCCTTGCTGCTTCCTCGATCAACCAGTACTCCAAAAACTTATTCCTTAGTTCCTTTATGCTCCATTTTGCTCCCTCAATACCTAAATTCACTCCAAATACAAGTGCAAATGCAAAACATCCAAAACATATCTTAACAGCCCTAAACGATGGAAATATTGTCTATATGAATGCAAAACAACCTAAAAATATGACTCTAAAACACACTAAAAACCGCACACATCAACAACGGGTAAGCAGTGCATCCAAAAGTACCAAAACATAACCTCTCGAGCATCCCAGCAACATCCTCCAGAATCCCTAACTTATCCATCGTGGTCAGACGAAGGAACTTAGTTGGCAGCATCTCGTTCCTAGGAAAATGATCATAAAATATCCCATGGAATGGTTTCCATCTATCCTCTAGCTTATGCTTCCTGTAAACGTTGTCTTGCTTAAGCAACGACAGATCAGACTTATTGCCCAAGTTCTTCTCAAAAGGCTCACCATTAAGCCTTGGTCACGGTAATTGTGCCTTCAAATTCCCAAACTAGAACTCTGTCCTGCTTTGAGGTTAGATGACCTCCTGACCTTCTTCGAAGGTACCCTTGGTTGGTTTATTCTGACCAATGTCTGCAAACATCCAAAATAGAGAAATGTAGAAACTTCAATTTCTCCGACAAGGGTATGAGAATGTCGAAATTTTGGAATATAAAAAAGAATATTGTGAATTAATTTATAAGCCAATCAACAATACAAGCAAACATCCAACAATGCATCAATTAATCACACAATATTAAATTCCAAACATAAATTCCCAAATTACTAAAATTCTCCTTCAACCTAACATTTCGATCTCTAAGCAAAAATCAATCTAATTCTAGGATAGTGGGTTTTGAAATCACCAAACAACAATGATAAGACATTGATTTTACACTATTAAGTAACAATCAATCAAAATTCCAAAATCTTCCAATAGCTTTTCGGACTGTATATAGGTGATAGGAAGCCATACCTTTGCTGAACAAAAATAATAGTTGGATAATCAAAAAAAGGATGAAAATCCAATTGGAATAGGGTTTTGAATCGTTGAAATCCTTTAAGAAACGAAGAAGTTATGGAGGATTGAAATTCTTTTGAAAATCTCCTCAAAATCGCCCAAGAACAAAGAATTTCTCAAAAATTTTGACCTTTGATCCAAAAACCCTTGTTTTTCTTCTTTAAAAGGTGTTTTACGACCAAATTTAAGTGAATTGGACCGGTTTTCCAAAATAGAAGACTTACTTGTTTTGGTGATTGAACCATCGGGGTGGCGATTGACCGATCAAAAACTCCTTTGGAATTTCCATTTTTCGACGACAGATCGATCACTCTTGTGGAGGTCGATTGCTGAATCGAGCGAATGGTGCTTGGTACTTTTGATCGTTCGATCACCCAGTCGCGCATAGTCTTCTCATCTCCATGATCGATCAATCAGTCCTACGTGGATCAATCATCCAATCGAACGATGGGTCCTCTGTGCGTCATGATCGATTGATCCTAGCCTCGATTGATCAATCAAAGCCCTCTTATGAAATTTTTCACCTGAAACAAATCAAACCAAAACTAAAAAATCAATTGAAAACAAAAAAAATTATGAAAAGGAAAACTACCTAATAGTGGGTTGCCTCCCGCTCAGCGCTTGTTTAATGTCATTAGCTTGAATTTCATGCCACTTAGATGGCGGATAGACTATTGGGAGGAATGTTCACTTCCTTAATCCTATCTTCACCGATGATGAACTTCTTTAGTTGTTTATCCTTCCTGTGGAATTCAGCTCCTGTAGCATCCAGCAACACTACAGTTCTATCAGGGTAAATCTCCTTCACAGTGTATGGTCTTGAAGATTTAAGTCCAAGTCTTCCCGCAAAATCCTTAAGACACAAGTTTTTAACATCAAACTCATAATACTCATCAGATTTATCATCAAGGATACATGTATTGTCTTGCTCAGCTGAGTCCTCTGCTAGCTCACGACAAACATCGTACTCTTCATCTGATTCATACTCGGGTTCACTACTACCCAAACTTATAGAAATTGAGCCTTCAAACCGGAAAACTCCCTTCTTCTTAGTAAAAGCACTGATCATACCATACATGTTACTCGTTGAAGCTTTAATCTGATAGGAGACTTTCTTGTCAATGTTTTCCAACATAACCCTTTTGTTAGGGAAATCAACTTTTGCTCCTACTATGTTAAGGAAAGGTCTTCCAAACAAAATCAGAACTACACCACCTCTAGCCATCTCAACCACTGTGAAATCGATTGGTACTCTGCAGTTTCCTACCAGAATAGTATAATCGACTAGCCTTCCCCTTGGGCTCTAAGAAGTTGCATCTCCAAAAGAGATAGACGAGTTGTGCTCCTGCATAAGATTGATTCCTAGCTTCTCCATCATCTCTAAAGAGATAACTTTCACACTTGCACCCGAATCATAATGTGCACCATTGAAAAACAATTTTCCCAAGATGCAAGGGATGGTGAACTCTCCTAGAACTTCTAGCTTAGTCAGCTCTTTTAGAAAAGGGATAGGAGTTCTATACTTCCCTTCCTTACTCGCAGTACAATCTTCAACATTAGATTTCACAACTTTGCATGATTCCATAGGATTATTCTCAACTTTTCCAGGTAGAGCTCCCTGAGGTCTCCTCATAGCTTCAGCAGTCTGAGCTACTTGAGTGTCAAAGCTTTGATGTCATCATTCAAATTTTTGATCTCGTCATTTGAAGTTCTTGACGAACTCCCTAAGGCTTGCAGCTGTGGTGCCTGCTGCTGATACGGCTTGAAAGGCTTCTGCCAGTTGCTACCTCTTGAGTTCTGGTTGTAAGGCTTCTGATTGTTCCATCTCTGACCAGAACTTTGCACAAATGGCTTACCTTGAAAGGATGATCCCTGAGGCATTATCGGAGCTGGAAATACTACATCATTGGGGTTTTCTACATTCATGCTCCTAAAAGAAAGGTAGTTCGGCTTCTGAGTTTTTGCTAGTTCACCTAACCAACTTTCCTCTGCTCATCTGATAACTCTCAATCATCCTGAACATATGCTACCTCTATGCCGTCATCCAGCAGATGTACACCTCGTTGACTTCCTTGATTTGCTCCGATCAGCATATCTAGTTTCCCAGTAATCTCATCGATCCTCTGAATTTCCAAACTATTTACCTTTCTCCCTCGGTTATACTGTAGACAGTGACTCCCAAAACTTGCAACCAAGATATCAATGAAGGTAAACGCTTCATCCCTCGTGTTCATCATGAAATCTCCATTTCTTACAGCGTTTAAAGAGTTCTTATACTCCCAATCGGTTCCACCATAGAAGGTGTTCAACAACTGCTCATCTGAATACCCATGATGTGGACAGTCTCATTGGTACTCCCTAAACCGCTCCCAAGCTTCATTCAAGGCTCACCAGATCGTTGCTGAAACACTAAAATACTACTTCTCAAGGTTGTAGTCTTCGACTTGGTCTAGAACTAATCCAAGAAGGCAGCTCCAACTTCTTCCCACGTGGTGAGTGAACCTGGAGGCAAAGATCGTAACTATCTTGAAGCTTTATCAGAAGCAAATGGTGGAACAAATTACATTTCACATAGTCTGGAGGGATTCCATTTGAACTCGTTGTACTACACGTATCCTCAATGTTCTCAATGTGATCCATCGAGTTCTCTCCTGGAAGACCGTTGAAGATATATTGCTTGACTAATCCAATTAGCTGAGGCTTGATCTCATATTCTTGCCTCTGGATAGGTGGAGGACGAATAGCAGATCTATTCTGGTAATAGGCATGAGGTGTATCCATATCACCTATATCTCGCTGCTGAGGCTATTCCTGCTGCCTCTTAAGATAGTTAAATCCCTCTGCAACTGCTCGACATTGTCGTTCCTTGTTCATGAAATTCAAACTCAAAACACAGAACAAAACACACCAAGAAACACAACAAAATGAAGTAAAATATAGAAAAACAAAAGCATATTTATAAGGATAACATGGGATTTCATCCCAAGTAAGCTTTTTTTACGTCTCAAGCTCAACCTTGTGAACCGCTTTTTATGCGGTTAGAGGATTAGAAAGTGGAACCTATTCGGCTAACACAACCTGAGAATTGGCTAAGTAAGCCATGGTTTGAGGAACTGTTGAGCCAACCTCGATACTCTCTTCTTTATCCTCACTCTCAATCCACGGAGTCTTAGTACCAAGCTCTCCATACTCGATTACACCAAAAAAACCCGCTCCTTTGTGCTCTTATAGGATATGAGATCATCTTGTTGATCCTCTTTATCACCATTTTCTTGTTCAAAAAATCGATGCTTGCTCCAACCGTGTTTAGAAATGGTTGTCCTAAGATGAATGAAATCTCGTAGTTTGGTTCCATTTCCATGATTGTGAAGTCCGTCGGTACTGTGCATTCCATAATTGTAAAGTGGATAGTCAACAAGCTTCCTTACAAGATATTTGGTAGACGCATCTCCAAATGTAAAGGAGGTTAAATGCTCTTTCATATTAGCAACTCCCAGCTTCTTTACTATCTCAAAGGACAGCACATTCACGCTTGCTCCCGAATCTCATAACACATCATCAAAGCTCAATTTCCCCAGAGTGCAAAGAATGACAAAGGTACCTTGATCCCCTTCTTTAGGCAAGACTTTGGACTCCGGTGGTACAGGATCAAGCGCACCATTGTTTGCTAACACCTCCTCAACCTTCTCTCGGTTCTCCACGACTGCTCTCATGTACTTTACTTATACAAGTTCTCCATATTTGACATAGCTACACCAGCCTTACACATATTCCCTTTTAACTTAGAGCGCACCTCCTTTTAAGCTTTTGTGAGGAAACATCCCAGAAATGAAAGTGGTGGTACATAAGGAAGAGGTTCAGTACCCTTTACTTTTGTTTCCTCAACTTCTTTGGGTGCATTCTCCTTATCATTGGCCCTTTTCTCAATGTGTGCACTAGACTTAACATCCATTTTCTCTTTATTTATACCTTCACCCTCCATGGAGTTTCTCTGTGTAACACTAGCAACAACCTAAACACAGTTGGAAGTTTCATTAACAACCTCAACAAAACCTTTGATTTGGACAATATCCTTCTTTGTTATCCTCCTTACTCTTAGCAACCATTCATCACATTCCTCATCATCTCCATAGAGGAGCCTAGAAATCTCATCAACTTCCTTTTCATGCTCATTGTTGGGGGTGATGACATGACAATATTCCTTTGGATTTTGTTCGGGTTTTTTTTGGGAAGTTTACTAGCTGGTTTTTCGCTTGTGGAAGCCACTTGAACAATCTAGTTGTCAAGGGTTTTCAAGTGAGAGTAGATCTCGTTAAGCATAGCTGGAGACGCATTGTGATTTACATCAACTTCACACTCAATCTTGTGTAACCTCTCAATTCTCTCTAGTTGCCCTCTTGCTTATCTCTCAATAATCTGTCTCATCATGGCCCTAATGTCAGTCTCCTCTGCAGCTTGATTCGAAGGTCCCATTTGAATGGACTGAAAGTTGTTGTTCCTTGGTACCCTTGCTGAACATTGGACTTAATTGGTGGCTTGTTATACCCTTGGTTGTTTTGAAATTGTCCTTGAGAATTATGAACTCGAGAAGGATTCCCATATTGTTTTGGTTAGAAAGGTCCTGCCAGAGGTTGTCTTGGTGGATAGAGTTGGTCTTGTGAATTCTCAACATTGTTGCTCCTATAAGAAAGGTTGTTGTTCTTATAGTATTGGTTTAACGAAGGCTTTTGGTAGCCTGCTTGGTAGTTGTTTTGGTTTTCCAAGTACTTAACCTCATCTTGAAATCCCGCATTACCATTATAAACATCTTCTTGGTACCCTTATTGATCCCCATTAAAATCTCCTACATATCTCTTTGATTCACAAGGAAGACCTTACTCAATTTGTATATCTTATCATTAAGATCCTTGTATCTTTGAATCTCCAAATCTTGATCTCTCATGTTCCTATCATAGTCCCCTCCATAGCATGCTTCACTTTGGGCTAGGTTCTCAATATTTTTTTTCTTTGAGCTTCTGTCAAGTTAGCAAAGCTCCTATAACTAGCGGTATCCAAAGCTCATCGATATTGCTCAAGAGTTTCTCTGTGAAAAATACTAAGAGATTCTTGTTTGAGACCCCATGATGAGGTCAACTACTTGTATACTCTTTGAGTCTCTCCCATGCTTCATCAAAGCTCAATTTCCCTAGAGTACAAGGAATAACAAAGGTACCTTGATCCCCTTCTTTAGGCAAGACTTGGGGCTCGGGTGGTCCCGGATCAAGATCACCATTTTTTGCTAACAACTTCTCAACCTTCTCTTGGTTCTCCAAGACTGCTCTCATGAACTTTATTTGAGCATAAACCGCAGACAAGTTCTCCATATTTGGCATACGGACACCAATCTTACACATATTCCCTTTCAATTTAGAGAGCACTTTCTTTTGAGCTTTTGTGAGGAAGCGTCCCAGAAATGGAAGAGGCGGTACATAAGGAGAAGGTTCAATACCCTTATCATTGGTCATTTTCTCAATGTGTGTACTAGACTTAACATCCATCTTCTCTTCATTCTTATCTTCACCCTCCATGGAGTTTCTATGTGTAACACTAGCAACAATCTAAACACACTTTGAACTTTAAGCAACAACCTCAACAAAACCTTTGCTTTGGACAATATCTTTCTTCTTTGCATCCTCCTTGCTCTTAGCAACCATTCATCATATTCCTTATCATCTCCACAGAGGAGCTTAGCAATCTCATCGACTTCTCTTTCTTGCTCGTTGTTGGAGGTGATGACATGACAATATTTCTTTGGGTTTTGCTCGGGTTTTCCAGGAAGCTTACTAATACAACGAGTTTTAGCCCTATATCCTACTGCAAGTGCACAACAACGAAATAGTATTTAGGGATCGAATCCACGAAGACCAATTATCACACTAACGATTGTATTATTTAACTAGAGCTAAGAAGACGGATATTCTGATTGGAATCAATTGTAACTAAGGAATGTAATGTAAAACAAGTACTAAAGACATCAAGCTTAGGGAATTCGTAAGGAAATCAAAGGTTAGAATGAGGAATCTATTCAGGTAAGTTCAGTTCCGTTCTCGACTCAGATAGCCATTATGCTTAATTTCTAGAGATCCTAACTCTCGTTGGTTCTAGAAATCTAACCACGCAATATCAACGGTTCTGAAATGTCCACAATCCAACCTAACGTCAACTCTCGTTGGTAGTTAAGGTAATGCTTACCTAGAAAGGTTATGGTTCTTATTAAACTTCTGGGATAACAAGCAACCTAAGATCATAGATTAGTTAGCTACTCCAACCTAAGCATTAACAATGTTTCTAGGATGAGAATCTATATTAAAAGTCTATTTGTTCCTCACCCTTATGTCCTTTAAGATCATTTGAATGCCCTAAACTCGACTATGAACTACTCAGACATGGAAAGAAAGATCAAGCAAGTAATTGTAAAGAAATTCATTGAAAACTCGAAATAGATAGACTAAAGGTTTAGGAATTCTTCTCCAATGGTGTAGAGATCTGAAATCTTCTCCTCTAGGTTATANGTAATCTGACAACTATATTTAAAAACGTGTTTTTGACCTAATATATAGAGTAAACCGAATTGGTACAAAAATAAGGAAATCTGGTTTTCGCTTTGCAGGGTCATTGATTGATCGATCCTTCAGCTGCTCGATCGATCAATGTTTTTTCATTCGATCGTGAAGCTTCCAAATCGTGCAAAGGATCGTGGGTAAGTTCTACTTAAATAGCTCGATCGATCTTTGAATGCTCGGTCGTGCAGTGGATCATGCGCACGATATAGATGGATGGAGGCCGATCGTGTCAAGAATGAAAATTCAATCAATTGATCAAGCGTAGTTTTCTCCTTAAAAGTTATGATCGATCGATCTTGGTGTTGGTCGATCGATCCTTCATCTCGTAGTGGAAAAATCCAAAGTTAAGCTCCAATCTTGCTTAGCAGGTGGAATCCAAAGTATCCTTGCATTTTGTACCTGAAAAGACTCTAAAAACACAACAAAGACTAAAGAAAACATAGGAATTAGTAAGCTATAATTCGGTATAAATGAGGTATATCAACTCCCCCGGACTTGGCTTTTTGCTTGTCCTCAAGCAAATAAACCGGAATCCAAAAGAAGGATACAAACTCAAGAACTCATTCTTCATAGGAATTTAACACCTCTAATCCTAAGCAAAGAACACTCAATTCATTCGACGAGAGAGAGACCCCCTTATACTTCCCCCAGACTTAACAACTAGTCCATCCTATCTCCAAAATCAGACACAAAAGTTCTAGATCACGATACCAACCTCTTAGGAGTCTAAGTGCGATCTTATCCAGAGAATATCGATCAAAAGACACATGGAATCATTCTCAATCCTAAGTACCATCCATATCGTGGTTTCTTTCCTCTTATTCCTTTATTTTTAAACCGATTTCTCCCTACTTTTCTAGGGTATCATTGTATTTTTTTATCGGTAGTTTCTCCTCTTGTAATTTCAAAGGTGTATAATACGAGTAGCTTCATTGGAGTTTCTCTCAGTAAGCAAGTTGGTAAGGTAAAAAGGATTACGTCATTGGATGTATCCTCGGAACCATCCAATTTACCTTAAAAACAAGCAGCGCATTGAGAAACTTTTACCCTAGGCTTACTTTGATTGTTGAAACTTAAAGTGCATGAAATTTTGAGAAAAGGGAACCAAACTTTGGGATAAGTTCTCAAAACTGAGACTGATAATCCGAGACAAGAAAACTATATCAGGTTAAGGTTGAAGTTGATACGAGATTTTCAAAACAATCGAGAGGAAGTGGCGAAAAGACAACAGCTGATGAATCTCTGAGTTTTCTAATCGTCAACAATGCTCGTCAGAAATCAAACAAATGGTAGCTTGAACCCTTATGAAATGTACCATTCCTCAAAAATCATAGTTCCTAAACCGACAAAAGCTTATCTAAAACAATGTTCGACTCAAAAACAGAACAAAAGAAAGAAACTTCATTAGTAAACAAATAGGCCTCCCCCATACTTACTTCACATTGTCCCGGTGTGAGTATCAGTAAGAAGAAGAACGAAAGTAACCAAAAGTTGTAAGTGAAAATTGCTTGGGATTCAGAAAACGTAAATGGAGGTATGGATCGATCGAGCAACCTTGGATCGATCGGTCCATGGAGATTGAGAAATAGAACAAGCTAGAATTGGTCAACAGATCGTGCGCAAACAGATGATATGTGATGATCGATCGGGCAGCATGTAACGGTCGATCGACGGATCGGGTGCAAACAAACCAGGGTTGCAGATCGATCGAATGGAAAGTTTTGGTCGACCGGCGGATTGTGTGGTCTTTCTCATTCCCTGTTGCATGATCGATTTTTGTGTGGATCGATCGGGCAGTACTCTTGCATCGTATTTCCTGAAAACAAAAGACAACTTTGACTTAAAACCAACAAAAAATAAAGCAAAACTAACCTATTAGTGGGTTGCCTCCCACTCAGCGCTTGTTTAAAGTCGATAGCTTGACTAAGAGAGGTTTTATGGGGGAGTTATATCAGTCAAAGAGATGAAATCTCCATTGACTTTGTCGGGAGCACCAAAATATGGTTTAAGGCGCTGTCCATTAACTATAAATTCTTCTCCCTTGTCATTGAGCAGAACCACAGCTACATAGGGTCTTACTTCCTTGATGGTTAAAGGACCGGACCACCTTGACCTAAGCTTACCAGAAAAGAGTTTTAAACAAGAGTTAAACAAAAGAACTTTATCATCAGGAGCAAAACTTCATTTTAGGATATGCTTATCATGTGCAGCTTTTGTTCGTTCTTTGTATATTCTCGAGTTGTCATAAGCCAAGTGTCGGATCTCTTCAAGTTCATGTATCTGCAGTGACCGTCTTTCCGAGGCAGATTTGATGTCATAGTTGAGATGCTTGGTAGCCCAATTAGCTTTGTATTCGAGCTCGACCGGTAGGTGACATGATTTACCATACAACAGATGGAACGGAGTTGTCCCTAATGGTGTCTTGAAAGTGGTTCTGTAAGCCTAAAGTGCATCATCTAACTTAGTCGACCAATCTTTCCT
>OVBA01005453.1:0-19827 GCA_900406435.1 Lepidium aucheri
CAGCTCAAGTAGAGCTTCCTTGACTCACACTTAACCTATTTATCTTAATAGTTGTGATATTGGTAGACAAGATACAGAGAACTTCGTGGTTGAAGCGACATGCCCAAGAAATGCAATATCCAATTCTGGGAAGGGAGTCATTTGGTTCTTATCTTTACAACAGGTTTGGTAATTAAGATGGATGGGAAATTAGAGACTAGAAAACGAGTTTGAAGGCTGTAGAGAAGGGTCGTCGGAAGGGTAAACAGATTCAATCACGGCCGGCCAATGGCTTGATCTTTGGTGTTACAAAGAGTGAGATGGAACTTTCTTCATCTAATAAATGTTTGTGTGTTGAGGATGTGGATTCTTGTAGTCCTTATGTGGTTCTTTCATGGCTGATAAGATTCACACAGATCCACAGTTGACGCAAGATATGATGCGAAAAGTTGCAAGTACAATGACGGTGAGTATGGCGACTGATATAGAGTCTCTAGGGGTGAATGGTCCACCTTTATAGCCATTGGCTAAGGGGGTGGATTCGATGAAGGCTTGACATGTGTCCCTGGGAATTCCTTTCTGCTCATTACAAATTATTATCATGAATTGCATCTTATGGAATTATCAGGGGACAAATAAACCCACTTTCTGGAAATCTATTAGATATTTGCTTAAATGTTTTGAGACAGATATTCTTGCTTTGTTTGAGACACATGCACCTACAAGAATTTATCGGGGTCTTGGCTTTGATGAAACCTTTTGTGTAGACGCAACATGTCAAAGTGGTGGATTTGGCTTTTATTGAAGTCAAGTGTTGGGGTCGTTGATATCCATACAAGTACGGATCAATTCATTCATCCAAAATGACCAATGGTACAAAGGTTACGAACTTGATAATTGTTTACGCTGCTTCGACGACTAGTAGGCGGAGTAACCTATGGAGTCATCTGATCACTATTATTCTTTTTACTAGCGCACCAACTATAGCTAGAGGAGAACTTCAATACCATACTGCGAATTGATGAGCGTACTGGTGGTAATGGTAGCCTGTCGTCATACTCATTGGTTTTTGGTAATTGGATTAATGACTTGAATGTCATTTATATAGGTTTTAAGGGAAACAATTTCACTTGGAAAAGAGGTTGGAGTGATGCTACTTTTATTGCCAAAAGACTAGATCATATTCTTTGTTGTGCCCATGCTTGTATCAAGTGGTAGGAGACCTCAATGACGCACTTGCCTATCATTGCATCTGATCATGCACCCATGTATCTCCAATTAAACCCTACGATCAAATTGGACCCTAAACGCAGACCTTTCCTCCTTAAAGCCATGTGGCTGCAATAGCCAAGTTTTCAAGAGCTCCTTAGTAACACTTGGAACAGGGATATCGATACTCGGTGGCGTTTGATATTAAGATGCTTGCTGCGTAAATGGAACAAGGAGATATTTGGACATGTTCATGCCCGCAAAAGGTAATTGTTTCACGATATTAAGAAGGTTGAGAAGCGACTTGAACTGAACCAATTTGCAGCTTTGTTGAATGAGGAGAAATCGCGAAATCAAGAATTAGAAAACGTTCTTGAGCAGGAAGTGATGATCTGGTTTCAAAAGTCTTGTGATAAATGGATAACTTGCGATAAAAATACCAAATTCTTTCACACCACTACGACCATGAGAAGATATAAAACCACATTGAGTCTCTAAGAAATAATGATGGTTTCTGGGTAACTCAACCGAAGTTACTAATAAAGTGGTGAGTAGCACATAAGTCAATAACAAGAGAGTTATCATGTTTGAGAGAGTAGTAACTGCTAGTTCTACGTTCTTTATCAACTTAAGGTTACTAAACAAGCACTGAGAAGCACTTAAGTCAATAACAAGAGAGTTAACCAGTTTGAGAGAGTAGTAAGTGTTAGTTCTATGTTGTCTATCAGCTTAAGGTCACTAATCACGTGGTGGCCTTTTGATCATTCCACTTGTTTGGTTTGATATGTAGATGGAGAATCCAACACTTATCTTTGGTGTTGCACACTCTCTTGTAGTGATCACACGCCATGCTCTTCCTACCATCATGCTTGTATGACACACTATTTGTTGATGTTGAAGATGTTGTGGTTGAGTAATATAAAAGTCTTTACATATTGGATGATGTTAAGAATTAAGTAGTTTATTTACCTCATGAGGGCTTCCCTCGTCTTGAACCTGCAGACATAAGCATACTTAATAAGCCCTTTTTGGGTTGTGATCTCTTCAATGCCGTTAAACGTATGGGTCAGTTCAAAGCTCCTAGACCTAATGACTATCTACCTGTGTTTTGTCAACATTGTTGTGACATTTTCGGGGATTCGGTGATGTGCTTTGTGTTGTAGCTCTTTGCATCTTACACACTCTCGAGTGGATTGAGTAATGCACTGTTGATCCTTATTGAAAAAGTCGCGAAACCAAACTCAATTAAACTATTCTGTCCCATCAACCTCTACAATATTCTTTTCAATACTATCACCAAGACCATGGTGATGAGACTAGAGTGTGTAATACCAAAGCTGATTGGTCCAAGGAGATTAAGCTCAGACAACATAGTAATTGTACAAAATATAGTACATTCGATGCATAAAAGAAAAGAAAATGGGGTTGGATGTTGTTGATGCTCGATTTAGAGAAAGCTTATGACAAGATCCGCTAGGATTTTTTGGACGATACTCTCTGGGCTACAGGTTTCTCGGTGTCTTGGGTCCGATGGAACATGACTTATGTTAAAGAACTATCAATGACCCTTCTTATTAATGGTAAGAAATCAGAACCATTCATGTTGGCTAGAGGACTTTGACAGAGTGATCTTCTCTCGCCCTATCTCTTTGTATTATGCCTTGAACAACTATGTCATTAGATTGAAGAGATTGTGGACTCTGGATGATGGAAACTTATTTCCTTATCTCTAGGAGGCCCAAAGTTAACCCACATTTTCTTTGCCGATGATTTGATCCTACTTGCGGAGGCATCCTGACACAAGGTTTATTGGAAGAGTTTTTCTCAGCCTCCAGCCAAAAAGCGAGTTTGGAGAAATCAAAAATTTATTTCTCTTCTAATGTTTCTCGAGATTTGGTGGAGCAAATCAGCGGTGTCAGTTGTATAAGTCAGACTCATGACCTTAGTAAGTATCATGGTATGTCGATACTCCAAAAGAAGTTAAATAAGAGTATGTTTGGTGAGGTTGTCGAATGGGTTTCTTCAAAGCTATCTGGCTGGAAAAGTAGAGTTCTTAGTTTTGCATGGAGGTTAACACTTATCAAAGTTGTCTTGTCATCGATTCCTATTCACACGATGAGCACAACCCAATTACCGCAACATACCTCGAGTCAGCTAGATTGCATCTCCCAATCCTTTCTTTGGGGAAGTACGATTGAGAAGAAAAGAGTACACCAAAGGAGTCACGACATAGTTGTAGGCTTAAATCCGAAGGAGGATTTGGTATTCGATAATCAGCTCTAATGAACAAAGCTTTGCTTGCCAAAATAGGTTAGAGATTGCTTCAGGATCAAACAAGCTTATGCTCAAGGGTCTTAAGAAGTAAGTATAATGTTGGAGACACGAGAAATTTTGCGTGGACTGACTCACAAGTATTTGTATCATCCACTTGGAAGAGTATTTGCATTAGTTTGCATGAGGTTTTGAAGCAAAATATGAGATGGATAATTGGTGATGGACAATTGACTGATTTTTGGAAAGATAAGTAGAATTTCTAATTTGTTAATCCAAGAGCTTGATAATATTTTAATTTGCAGTACATGTTTTCCTGTGTGAATTAGGGAAGAACGATTATGGGTGGGACTCGGAAAGAATCGAACCATTGATCTCCATGAACATTTGACTCAAACTTAATGCTTATGTGTTGAACTAGGTACCTAGGTCACAAGACATGATATCTTGGGGAGAGAATGAGAATGAGGAGTTTTCTGTTACCTCTGCTTACTCTTTTTTAACTTGGATCGATTTCAGCAACAAAATATGACGAGTTTCTTCTCTCGTGTGTGGAAAGTTAAAGCTCCTGAGCGGTTAAAGATGTTCCTTTGGTCGGTCGTTAATAAGATTTTCCTCATTGATGTTGAATGCTTTCAGAGACACCTTGCTATCTCCGACATTCGTCGAATGTGTAAAAGTGAATCTGAAAAAAAATCTGCATATACTACGAGATTGTCCAACGATGACAGGAATATGGAGACAATTGGTACCGTGCAGATTCCATGCAAAATTCTTCTCGGCTTCGCTCTTGGAATGGGTGTCTAGTAACTTATGTGATATGTTTTCTTCAGGTAACTGTGACTGGCCTATTCTCTTTACCGTTGGGATTTGGTGGACCTAGAAATGGAGATGTGGTAATATTTTTGGCTACACTACATGTTAGAAGAGATTATGCAATGGAGGTGATGAAGGCCAATAAAGCCGAGATCGATAACTCAATAGACCGTGGTCATGTTTATACACTTATTAGTTAGGTGTACCTGAGCACATGCTGATTCAAGCTCAATATCGACAATGCATCCAAAGGAAACCCAGGTCTAGCGTTTGCGGGTGGTGTCCTCCGAGACAATCAGTGTCAGTGGAGCGATGGATTTGCTTTAAATATCGTGTTTTATTCTGCACCGCTAGTTGAATTGTGGGGAGTCTACTATGGCCTTTTAATAGCTTTGAGTTAGGGGGCGAGGAGAGTCGAGCTTGAAGTAAACTTGACTTGTGTGGTTGACTTTCTTAAGATGGAGATCGGTGAGTCACACTTTTGTTATTACTAGTACGTATGTGTTATATCTTCTTATCGAGAAACTGGATGATTCGTATTTTACACGTGTATAAAGAGGCTAATTTTTTGGTCGATGGATTAACGAACTATGCATTTACTTTACCCTTAGATTTTCAATTTTTTGATAGCTGTCCGGCTCCTATTGATTTTATTTTGTTGTCCGATGTTCATGGGGACTCAATGCCACGGAACATCCATATTTTTAATGCTTGATTTATTTTAGTAATGTGTGCGGGGAATTTTCCGGTCTCCTTACCAAAAGAAAAAAGAATCATTTGTGTAGACTGTCAAAATTCGGGTTGCAACAGTGAATTCAAGTCTCCAAATCATTCACTCAAATTTCAAACACAGATCGTTTGATCTCGTATGGCAAAGCACATGGCGGTGCGAAAAGTCAAAATGGTACCTCACAGAGGTCTTAGCTGTTTCCACCGCATCTTGCCCTCATTGCGTCTGCGTCTGTTCTTTGTAGCCTCTTCTCACTATCCCCAAAGGTAAATCACACATTTGCCTTTGATTTGATTCCTCTTGATTGCCTGTAATTCTTAGTTTTTTTCTAGAGAAAAATGAGCAATTTATATACTTTCTCATATTTGGTATTCTTAACGATATGAATAAGTATGGGTGATTGGTGTAATTTCTTATGCTTTACTTGCCACATCGTATGTTTCAGCTTGATTAGGGGTTGCGTTTGAATCTCTATGTAGATTCAAGAGTTGTGCCTCGTGAGATTTTGCACACTCTTGTTGCTTCTCTGATTATATAGTTTAATAAGTAATCAATGATGGGTTTTTGATGTCCAGGGCTTACAATTTTAGGATCATAGAGATCTGAGGTTTGCAGGCTACTCTTCTTGGTTTATAAACAAATCAATTACCATGTTCTGAATTGTTGTGTGTAGTTGAGCATCTTGGTTTACTTGTTATGGCTCCTAAATCGAATATCATTGAATGCATTGGGGTGTTTGTATACTGTTTATATGATTCACGCTTCTGATAATAACATGGAGGTTAATACTGATGCCTACAGTGCCTTGTTGCCATTTGATCATTGCTTATTTTATAATTTACAAGTTTATGTATTTACTACTAGAAAATCCCAACTGGTCATCCTCCATTTTGCTCTTCCTCATTGGTTGTTAATGTTTATATTTATACAAATAATATATATATATATATATATATATTTGTTGGTGTTTTAGGTTCAATGAACCTTTTGTTTTGTCTGGCCGGTGGCGAGATCCGATTCTATCTCCTCCCACTGTCCTTGGAAATCCCAATGTCACCACCAAGTAGACCTTTCTTTTTTAAAAAAATTATTCCTCTTTTTATTAGTATTTAATATTTAACCCCTTCAATCTAGGCGTAATTGGCACCATCTTTTCTTTCCTGTAATATGGGTTTTGTGGGTCCAAGTCTCTCTCTCTTGATTGCAACAACTTGCCTACTTCTCTTCATTCAATTCCAAGTTCCAAAACACGAGAGAGAAATCATTTTTTAATGTTTCTATGAGTTGGTTAGGTGATCCTCCGATTCCAATTGGCTATCTATCTATCCTCTGCTTCCATTTATACTCTCATAAACAACAAATCATAAGGCAAGCTCAATAATACTGTCTAAATGCTTCTCTACTTTTTCATCTCTTGTTTCTCTTTCTTTTTCTTTGCCAAATCTTTATCCCTTCCTCCATGGACATCTGAAACTAAAACCTTGCTTTCCTTCTACCTTTTCAAGAATCCCTTCAAGAACACCCTACATCCGACCATAAATGATCCATCCTCTCTGATGCTTAATCAAATGTCTATCCTTGACCTCCCTGAGCTGGCTCTCGACTGCATTCTCGACCGTCTTCCACCCTCAGGACTCTGCAGCATGGCTAGAGTTTGTACCTCCTTAAGGGAGAGATGTGTGAGTGATCATCTTTGGGAGAAACACTTGCAGTCCAAATGGGGCAAAATCCTTGGCCATGCTGCTCACAGAGAGTGGAAATGTTATCTCTCTTCCACATATCATCTTGATTCTCCTCGTCACCAAACTGGGCATCTTGGATTTGTCAAGATCTTCTCTCTGATTCATTCTCTTTTATCCGTTTCCCGAGATGATAAACATAGGAGGGGATATGCATCTTCTCTACCACTTAATTCCAGCATGAGCTGCTACCTCTCTCTTGAAACAGGTCGTTTTTGGTTCCCAGCTCAAGTATACAACCGTGAGGTAATCAATTTATAAACATAGTTGCTCCATTTAAAGTTTTGTGGCTTTGATTAAAGTAGTGTGATTTTCTTTTTGGTGTAAGAGCAGAACGGGCATGTTGGGTTCATGTTGTCATGCTATGATGCCGAGCTTAGCTATGATACTCACACTGACACTTTCCAAGCCAGGTATAAAATATCTTATGTCCACAAATGACACAGTCTGTTGCTTATTCTTCATCAAAAGTTGACTTTCGTGGAGATTTTAGGTATCCACCACATGGTAGAAGAGCAGTTGCGGTTGAAAAGGGTGTGACATGGGATAGACTAAGAGCAGCTCCCATTGATGCATCACCTCATAATCTATTTGTGTCAGATTCTCTGAAAGAGTTGAAACCTGGAGATCACATCGAGATCCAATGGAGAAGGAACAAAGAGTTCCCATATGGTAAGTATTAAGTAATAATCTATATGAACAGAAACTGATAGTGAAACAAGCTTATGTGATATTGTTTTGTAGGATGGTGGTATGGTGTTGTTGGCCACTTAATATCCTGTGATGGGAATTTCAACCACTGCCATTGCCATCTTGATGGTAAGTTCTCAGACTCGTCTTCTGTGGTTAACAAACACAGAGTCTTGGTTGGTTGTTTTAAACTAGAGCTGTCATATTCTATCTTTACTCATATCCTCAGCTCACAAAGGTAATTGAATTCCCAAAACTTGGTTGAAAAGTGTGAACATTGAAGAGACCTAATTCAAGCACTGCCTTTCTATTGTAAAAGAGTGGTCCCAAAATAACAAATGATGATAATGATAATGAGATATGTCTTAATTTTCCTCGACATTTTCATAAATTTGTCTTCAGTTGATGTTGAAACCTTTATTTATATCGCCATCGTTGTAATCTATATTACCAATGGTGGTGGGGGTCAACACTGATTCTTTGTCTCTTTATCACCCAAAAACTCTCTGCTTTTCCACCTTTTGCTGGTATATTGTATCACCACATAAAAAAGTAAAACCCAACTAGAAAAAGATAATAATTTTTGATCATAAGACATAACCTTTCCTAATGATATTTTGTCAAAATGGTTTTCTGCATTCACATTGTTGTACTAACTGGTTAAGTGTTGATGAATGGTATAAACAGAGATGGTAGTATTGAATTTCAACCAGTATGCAGTGGGATCAAGGTGGAGAAGAACGATGATAATGAGAGATCACAAAGAGGAAGGTAACGAAGAAGACGGGTTCTATGGAGGAATCAGAAAGCTAAATTGTAAAGAAGAGATTGGAATGTGGAATCATCACTGGCCCTCCTCAATCTTGGAGTAGTAAGTATGAAGAAGCTTTATATAAACGCTTGGGGTGAAGAGATTAAACACACCCACTGCACGGAGAATAGGATATTAATTTTAGAACTGTATTCTCTTATATTCAATGTATGATTGATTGTTAATTATATTTGTTGGAGAAAAATAGTCAAAATACATGGAAACTATTGTAAAACTTTAATCAGAGTTATATAGTTCGATTAGGGAAATTTTGTGTTGTTGGGACCTGTGGAGTTTTGGTCCATGTGCAAGGCAGAGAGGATCAAGTTATTGTTAACTATTGGAAGGAGATGAAACATAGCCACAAAGAGGATTTAGTGAGTATATGCATGCCTCAAGAGAACAAATCCTACAACTAATTAGGAATATTCTGTTTCTTTGATTACTTTGTAAGATGTAGTAATGGAGGGAAAAAGAAGAAGTGTATACGATTACGAACATACCTGAATGGGAAGACTCAGTCCAGGATCAATTGGTTAAACGACATTACAAAGAGCCCGAACCAAGTCGTTTGTTTTCTGTGTTTTTATCCATAAGCAGCATTAACCTGCCATTAATATGAATAATTATATCAGTCAAAAGGGAAGTTTTTAGGAAAAGGAAGAACATTTCCTACAAGAATGATGTCAATGACTAAAACTGTAAATCAAGTTGGACTTGTGAAGAAAACTGATTGAGTAAGAATTAAGTGAAGTCACATTTTCTAATGGTCCCTTTACCTAAATAGAAGAAACCTGTTTGGTTTATTTGATGCTAAAATAAGTCAAATAAGTAAGAGAAAATCTATTAAACAGCACCGACATAATTTGAGTCCATTTGGTTCTCCACTACAACAGCTAAATCCAGCAGATCTCAGCTCAAAGTTGGCCAGATCGCAGAGTCTATTATGGCGAAGCACACGGCAGCCTTGAAAGTGGGACTAGCTCTACTGGCCCTGAGCATGGTCGGTTACATACTTGGTCCGCCGCTCTATTGGCACCTCACCGAGGCCTTAGCAGTTTCAGCTTCTTCTTGCTCTCCATGCGTCTGTGATTGCTCTTCGCTGCCTCTTCTCACCATCCCGAAAGGTACATCACACACGCAATTGCTCTTGATTCGATCTTGCTTAATTGGCTCTAAAGTTTACTGCTTTTCCCTGAGAAAATGAGGAAAGTTAAGCACTTTTTCAGATTTGGTATTGCTACCAATTTTTGATTGGTGATCGAGTTTGAATCTTTTGAAGATAGACTACTTTGTTTGTTTAGCTGTGATCAATCGACGAGAAATGTGTTTCGTGATATTTTGCACAGCTTAAACAGTGCTGTTATTTGATCGATTTTTTGGTTTGTAAGTAATTATTGATCAGTTTCTGATCTCTGGGTCCATAGCTTGTATCGTAGTGATCTGGAGTTTGCAAGCTACTATTCTTGTTTTAAACAAATTGATTACAAATTTTGAGTCCAACTTGAGAATTTGATAAACTTGTTGTTGGGATCTGTAATATCAAATAGCAGTGTGTGTTGAGTTTTGTATACTGATCCGGTTTATATGAATCGGTCTAATAAAACAATGGAGGTTGAGATAGTGTTGTTCTTAATGCCCTGTGATATTTGCTTATATACTATTTGCAAAGTTGTTTACTCACTATCCGTATTCTTTTGGGATGGTAACAAAATAAAAAGCCTAATCCTTTTTACTTGCTTTCAAATATTTGTAGGACTCAGCAATGGTTCATTCGGCGGTGAGTTTCTCGATCACTAAATTTTTTATCAGTTTAAGAGTCCTTTCCATTCACTTGCTATAATCATCCTTAGCATTGGATGGTTCCTGTGAACTTCAGAAGAATATTCTTACCTGTGTTTTGTGATGCGCAGATTGTGCAAAGCATGATCCAGACGAGAACAAAGACACAGAGAAGAACTATGCTGAACTCTTAACCGAGGAATTGAAGCAACGTGAAGCAGAAACGATGGAGAAACACAAACGAGTAGACACAAGCCTGTTAGAGGCCAAGAAGGTAACATCATCTTACCAAAAGGAGGCAGATAAGTGCAACTCTGGTATGGAGACTTGTGAAGAAGCACGAGAGAAGGCAGAAAAGGCTCTTGTGGAACAGAAGAAGCTAACTTCTATGTGGGAACTGAGAGCTCGTCAAAAAGGATATAGAGATGGAGCCACCAAGTCTTCTGTTAAATCCAAAAGCAGTGTTCAGATTGCTTAAGGAGATACCAAACTTTGATTTTTACCATATGAAAGAAAGTTTCTTCGACATTAATGCAACTTTGAATTTAATTTATACCATTATCTTAAAGATCAATCAGATGGAATTAAACGTGTATCAAGGCAACAGGATTAATGGATTTTGAACCAAGTTATTACAAAAACAAGTCAATACATTATTTGGCGTAGTTATTGGCTCAAGGAGCTCTTGAAATACTTGCTTCTCTTCTCCTCTTCACAATACTCTCAGGGGAGGTGTATCGTTAGATCATCCAAGTTTTGAGCGCCAACAAGCCTGAGATTGTGCTCGTTAGCCAGATGTAGTAAGCAGATGAAGCATAGATGTGGTGAGATGTCCTGAGTGGTCCCAGCCGCTTGGCAATCATCTGGAAAGCTAGCCAAGAGCTCTTTGAAAGATCTATTTTCAAGTGGTTCCGATTCCTCATCCTGCCACAACCAGATTCTGTCATTATCATAACACTAATGGGAGATAAAAAGAGGAAGATGATGCTATGCTCGAACATGTTAGGCTAGCTACACAGGACGTGGAATTATAAGAAGTAGCACGAAACTATATGTGCGCAGAAGTCTACATTATAGGACGATGAAACACAGCTGATGTGTGAACTACACGTATGTGTCATGAGGATCTTAAGGGAGGTTAGCGAGTAGTTTTAGGATTAATAAAGCAGAAAGCAGGAGCTATATATATATATATATATATATTAATTAACCTGCATTGGTGATTGAGGGGAATCCTGAAGACACTCCCAAAGAGTTTCCTTTAGCACTTGCACATCAACTTGTTTTGAAGCTTTATCGTATTGGACCTCAATTTTGTTGACCTAAAGCATGAATTGTGTAGGTCAAATACAACAATATTTGGTTGCTTACAATAGAAGAATACAACGCTTGAAATGATTTGTAAGGCAATAACACCATAAGCAGTTTAGGATTCATACCTGGCGTGGCTGAGAGATTAATGAGTTAGTATCCTCTACATCACTTTGATCATTTCCATTATCAAATGGACCATCATCATCATACACATTATCATTTCCCCAAGATTCTGCATGTTCATAATCGCCATACTGCTGCCTTGAAGTTTCACCTGGAATATGCACATAGAAAACAGGTGTAACCTAACTTTAGTATTTTCCTAGAATCCCAAAACAAAGTTCATCCGTAATTTGTTGAAAGCCCAGCAAACACGCTGGTATATGCTTCATACACCGCCAACGACACCAATGACGATTATCTTAGTGACTGGAAATGTTACCTGAGCATTTTCTTCTCCTCCTCCCAAGGCACTGTTACCATTCAGAAGAGTAACTTCAGAAAAAAAATGACGCAAATGGAGAAAAGAATATATAGCAAAATAGTGACTGAGTCTGTTTAGCAAGCCTTACCATCACATTCGGTAATAGAAATAGCTTTATTAGATTCTCAGGTTGATAATGGCAATCCTCTGGAAGCTTTGTTTGACAAGCTGTTCTACTTGCTGGGAGAAGTAAAGACTTTGGATTTTTTGGAGGGGCAAAAATATCAGGCATTTCTTCCTCCAACGCTTTTGTAAAATCTAGTTCAGGCTCTACTTGCTTTTTTTTCCTGGTTTTCTTCGCTGGTGGAGAAAATTTGTTTTCTGAAGAAGGAAGATCATCTGGACCTGCAAAGAATTCAGAGAGTGAAAACCCTCAGAGAAATAAGATAATCAAGAGGACTTAATGTTATCTCTTGCTACTAGATACCTTTTGTTTTCCGATATTTCCAGTGATCAGGACCTGCCCAAGAATTTTTCTTGGATGTAATTCCCAACGACAAAAAGAGATAGTCATCAACATTTTCAATTTTGTCATCAAAATCCATGTCTTGCAGTGAGTTTGGTTCAACTTCCTACAAAGTAAATACATCAGTACTAGGCTTTCAGTACCACAAAAAATGCATTGCAAAAAAGTGAACATTAGAAGAGTGGTGCTAATAACCTCATGAAAATTTGAAAATGTTGGTTCTCCATCACTGTGGCCAAAGTTTTCATCAACAGCACCAGATTGGCCCTCATAATCAAAAGAAGTTTCAAAGTTCTCATATCCTTCACCATTGTCGTCATAGCTAGCTTCATTAGTATGTGAAATATCAAATGACTCGGTCGTCTTCTGACCACAAGAAAACGTATCAGATGGTCTTTGATTCTCTTCATCAAATTGATTGATTATAGCCCGAAGGGATGGTACAATCTCATCCTTCTTTCGCATATTTACCACCATTTGCTCCACACATTCTACAAATTTAACCACGACATTAGATCAGGAATAATGCAATAGAACCTGTACAATGGTACAGAGAGGCATATCAGCCAATAAACAGACCTTTGGCAAAGGATAGATCAATTGTTTCTGATTTATCATGCCAATTTGCAGATGAAACAAGCTTTCCAGGGATTTCTTGTGAATCAAATAGAACTTGACACCCTCCATATACTCCCAAATTGTTTAGCAACAGACCCTTTACTCCACCTTCATCAAACTGTGCCGAAGTCTGATGATAAAGAGGATCAACTGCAAATGCCACTGAAACAAAAAGGACAAAACATCATCGTACAAACTTACTTTAATCAAACGAACAATGATACTAAGTTCAGCAATTACCATCGAACTTCTTCACGTTAAGGGAATCAAAGGATGGTTCCAATGTTGATAAAGGAGATATCTGCAAATTCGAAACTCATTAGTACACAAAATCATGTAACATATCCAGAATTAGGATTTCTGTATGAATTACCTTTTTCTCTGTCTGTTTCTTTTGGTTAGTTTCATTTCCTACAGCACCAGCAGCATCCTCATTATCTAGGTTCATGAAGAAGTGTCAAAATATAACAAGAGATAAGAAAATTCTTGCAGTACCTTCGACATAAATAAGAGTTGAATAAGATTAGAAATTTAATAAATGCATTGCATAGCTAATACTTGTAGTTCTTTAGATGTTCTCTTATATAATCGATCTTTAGTGATTTACAACTCCAATAGAGAGTTAAACAATAAGAAACATATGCATCTGTATCTGTATATCGCATGAGTCCTAAGACTAGTTTAGCAAACCAAAATTCATAAATAAACATATCAACAAATTGACAAAGCTATAATGTTTTCTATTAAAAGCTTATAACACTGTCAGATTTAACCAAGTGCTGAAGATAGATAGTTTATTGTGCGTAAGATATCAATCTAACCTGTGCTATCATCTTGGCCAGCTCGAGTAATTCCACCCAAGACCTTGTATGCCTCAGAATGAACTGAGTCTACCCTCATTGAGTATATCTTCACTCCAGCTTCAAGAGTGCAACTTGCCTGCCGTGGATAAACACATATTATTTGCTAAATTTGATGCTGCAATAGTAAAATCCTAATTTTTCTTTTCGTTTTTTTCTTAATGTTATTTTCTGTTTTTTGTATTCTAGAAAGTTCTAGCAGCATTTTAAGAAAACCAAAGAAATGAAATCAGAAGCTTACCTTTTGAAAATTGGTTTCGGCATTGTTCTCATCTTCAACTTTAATGATCTCACAAAGATGGTCAATCAAATTCAATTCCCAGGTATTCTTCTGATTGATTTTCTGTTTATGACACAAAACCCACATAACATAATGAACAAAACTTCCACAACTCCCATTCATATGGATTCCCAGCATCTTATCAGACATATAACAAAAATCATATCCCCAAGAAAATGTAAGAATTGCAAGTCGAAACACTAAAGCATAAGCTTCATCAGAAGAATATTACCCTAAACCAAATTCTCACAAAAGAAAAGAAAATCAAACACTTTGCCACGAATTTTCCTTTCCACTAGCTATGATTATGGAGGAAAGACAGAAGAAAGTAGGTTACGTTTTCACTGGCCAGTTTGATACAGTTCTGGAACAATTCGAGGATTTGCTGTTTGTCGAAGCATGGATCGGACTCCTTCTCTGGCTGTGGCCCACGAGCGAAAACGATAGACTTACGACGGCTAGCGGCGACTCTGGCGGCGCGAGCTTGTTCCCGTTCCAACCTGTCATTGTTGGATCCCAAGAAGAAGGGACTCGTCGGAGCCTGAACTCGAGCCACCGTCGAACTTGGTCTTTGCTTAGGGTTTGGGGTTAAGGATTCATCCATGACAGAAGTTGTCGGCTTTTGCAGGACGACGAAAATCTGTCCGTTGGGTTCAATTGTGGATCGAGAATTCAAAGTAATTTGGGAATTAGGGATTTTATTTTGATTTTCCCTCCTATTGCTGTTTTGAAATTTCAGTGACACTCCTGACTGTCTGTCAATTTACATAATTACCCTCGTCTATATTGTAAATGACGTGGCACACACCACGTCACAGTTATATTCGATCTATAAGGATTGATGGACTCCGTGATACTTGACCAATTTATCAAGCGACAAATAATTTCTTTCAACAATTTTAATTTTGTTAACTAACAGACTACAGAACTATCAAACGGTACATGCGAGAAGCAGATAGAAACTCTTAAGTCATAACCAACTCTCGAACAGAGGAAACAAGACAACATCTAGGTTTAAAACCGGTTCGGGTTACACCTGCGGGAAACATTCATATAAATCAAGAGAGTTAATACATCTGCAGCTATCAGCTGATTCAGCTTTAAGAATCCATGTCAAAACAGATTTGATAGTTCTCTGTCAAAGAACTCTCTTATGATAAACCAAGATCAGAGCATTTTAAACAATTTCGCTAGTTTTCCTTTCACATGTTAGGATGACCAAAACCTCCAGCTGGGGGTGGAGGTGGTGGCATGGGCCTAAACCCGTTATTAGCCATTGGAGGTGGTGGTGGTGGCAATGAACCAGATGGAGGAGGTGGTGGTGGTTGAGCTTGAGGCGGTGGTGGTGGTGGCGGTGGAAGCCCATTTGCTCCAACAGTGGTCTGAGGCTTGTTTGGTTCTGGCTTGTTTGGCTTAAAATACACTTGCAACTGTTTCATAAAATGTTTCTTTATCAGTATATCAAACCCAAACAGAAACTTATAGTCTTCGAAAAACAAATAAGGCAATGGGCTATGATGAGAAGCATTTACAGTAAACATCTTAGAGTCTGGATCCCAGTGAGAGAAAAACTTTGCGGTTGATTTATCTATCTCTGTGCTAGGAACCTGGAACCAATTTGAAACATGGCCACTCAATATCAGCACCCAATTGAGTAAAGATATGTACTACAGTAGTAATCCGTAATGACTTGAGGAATTTAAATATACCAGAATCAAATGGCAATAATAAAGAAAAGAAACATACCTTGAAGGCTATGATTTCATATGGTTCAGCAGCAAATAAAAGGTATTGATATCTCTTGTCATAAGGTTGAACTTTCTGCACACACAAAAAGATGAGAACATATTTCAGACTAAAAGACTGCTGAAGGAAAAGAAAAAGTGTAAGAGACACATAAATAGACTTGTAATATCCACCTGCTCGTAAGATGACATGAAACGATGTCTTGGCTTTATGTTGTCCTCTATTTCAGGATATTCAATCTGTAAAACAAAGATGAGGAGAAATCAGAAACATTGAGAGTGCACTCTAGATAAGTCTCTGATGATGCTAGATAGAATTCAACAATAATAATAGTATGCTAACCTGGAACAAGAGAGATCTCTGCTTCAGCTCCGGGTCGTACTGCTTTGTAACCCGGTACCCTGGTCTACCAATTTTAACTGAAAGATCATAAATAAGATGGAGTTATTATTAACAAATTCCCTCAGGGGTGATAAAAAAGAAATCCTTTGTACCCTGCAATTACATAAGCCCCGATAAGAGAATATAAACTTCTACTTGTTCATTCTATCCAATTCCAAGCCTAAGCAGATTCAGCATCAAAAAATTAGGCTGTGTTATACTACCTGGTTAATATATAGTGCTTATTACCTGTCCTGCGAACCGAAACTTTGCGCTTGTGTGGCTGCGGCTGAGCTGGAGCATCTTTAGCCTCCCGGGCAGCTCTCTTTGCTAAGTTGGTCTGATGCCTTTTACCTTGAGTATGCGCCAAGTAGTTTCCTTCGTTGTTATGCAGCGTTAAACATAGTTTACACTCATAGCTTCAACATAAAGGAAACAAAAAAAATGTGACATCAGGAAATGAAAAGAAAAAACCTAATTAAAAAAAACACCAATCAAATGAACTCAAGAACTCTCAGGCATATGCACACACGATAAAACGCAAATTCAAATAAGAAAGTGGGGAGTGGATGAGCTGCCTAAATCAAATTAGCACAAGCAACCGTGTATTCAATCTCCGATTGATTGTCCAGCAACTAAATCTGCTACTCGTGTTTATGCGAAGAAATACATATAGACGAGACCACAATCATATAAACGTACCTTCCAAGGTGATTTCTCATGAAATAGGGATCTTTGGCAAGGTCTATGGTTTCAAGAGCAAGACGACGGAGACGCTCACGGCGATCTATGGCCTCGTTCTGGCCGGAGGCGGCGCCTCCACTACCAGGTTTCGAACCCCACTCTCTATCCATAGCTTATACTTGGGTCTCTCTTTCTCTATCAATTGCTAAGACAATCTTCGAAATTGGGGCGGAATTTTTGTCAGAGATATTGTTAGACATTAAAAGAATGACGATGATAGAAGGTTAGGCGGTAAAGCAGACCCTAGTGTGGATTGGGTCTATGGCCCAATACTAGGCCATGAGATACGATGGAATAAAATATTACTATCATACATTTATTAGTTTGACTTTAGATCTCTTTCTCTTCTAATTTCAAAAAGCTAGTAAGTGGGAACATAATTCATCCTAGTGGGGTTCACTAATGTGGGTATTCTTAGAGTTAAAAGTTGTATTTTTCTGAATAATTTTTATGTAAGATTAATGGAGAGTTTTTAAAGTAGGGTTCTTAAGAAAAAAAAAATGAGAGAGAGTAAAAAGATGATAGAGAGTAAAAAAGAGGAGAAAGAGTTAAAAGATGAGAGAGAGTAAAAAGGAAAGAGAATAAAAGAGGAGAGAGAATAAAAAAGAGGAGAAAGAGTGAAAAAATGAGACATAGTAAAAAAGAAGAGATAAACTAAAAAGATAAGAGAGAGTAAAAAGATGAGACAGGGTAAAAAGAAGAGAAAGAGTCAAAAGATGAGAGAGAGTAAAAAAGAGGGGAGAGAGTGAAAAAGAGGAGAGAGAGTAAGAAAGAGGAGAAAGACAAAAAAGATGAGAGAGACTAAAAAGAGGAGAGAGAGTAAAAAGATGAGACATAGTAAAAAAAGGAGAAAGAGTCAAAAGATGAGAGAGAGTAAAAAATAGGAGAGAGAGTGAAAAAAAGTGAGAGTAAAAAAGGAGAAATGGTAAAAAGAGGAGAGAGAGTCAAAAAGAGGAGACAAAGTAAAAAAGAGGAGAAAGAATCAAAAGATGAGAGAGAGTAAAAAAGAGGAGAGAGAGTGAAAAAGAGGAGAGAGAGTAAAAAACAGGAGAGAGACAAAAAAAATGAGAGAGACTAAAAAGAGGAGAGAGAGTAAAAAGATGAGAAATAGTAAAAAAAGGAGAAAGAGTCAAAAGATGAGAGAGAGTAAATAGAGGAGAGAGTGAAAAAAAAAAGTGAGAGTAAAAAAGGAGAAATGGTAAAAAGAGGAGAGAGAGTGAAAAAGAGAAGAGAGAGTAAAAAAGGAGAAAGGGTAAAAAGAGGTGAGAGAGTAAAAAAGAGGAGAAAGAGTAAAAAAGAGGAGATATAGTGAAAAAGAGGAGAGAGAGTAAAAAATGAGAAAGGGTAAAAAGAGGTAAGAGAGTAAAAAAGAAGAGAGAGAGTGAAAAAGAGAAGAGAGAGAGTGAAAAAGAGAAGAGAGAGTAAAATAAGAGAAGATCAAAAGAGGAAAAAGAGTAAAAAAAGAGAGAAAGTAAAAAGGTAAGAGAGAGTGAAAAGATGAGGGAGAGTAAAAAAAGATGAGAGAGAGAGAAAAAATGAGAAAGAGTAAAAAGAGAAGATAGAATAAAAAGATGAGAGAGAATAACCTTTCTAATAATAAAATAATTTAAGAGACTCTTTAAGAGAGTCTCTTAAACAAGAAACTTTTATAGGATTTCTTAAAGTTTTTAATAATAAAATAATCTAAGAAACCCCTAAAAACCTTTGATAATGGTGGTCTTGTTATGAAACTAAGGGAATTAAGAAGTAAATTATATGTTATTAATGAATAAGAGTTACGTATTTATAAGAGAATACAATCTCATGAATAAGTAAAGTCCTTATTAGAATAGAAAATAGGTTAAACCGTCTTTAATCTAATGGGCCGGTTATAGAGTCCATCCATATGATTTATAACACTCCCCCTTGGATGACATAACCGTGCATGACACTAAACCGGGATCTCTATAATGCGCTGGGGAATGTTGCCTCATTAAAACCTTACCAGGAAAACCCAGTGGGATAAAACCATGGTGAAGGAAAAAGAGTACAACACGTACTACTCCCCCTGATTTGAGTATCGTTGTAGATCCTTAAGTCTTTGCATTCCGATCTGATGGATGAACTTCCGGAATGTTGAAGTTGGCAATGTTATGTGAACAGGTCGGCTGAATTCTCGCTTGAGCGGATCTGTTGAACTTTGACTTGCCTGTCCATCTGCAACTCGCGGGTGAAGAAGAACTTAGGCATAATATGCTTTGTCCAATCTCCTTTGATGTAGCCGTCTTTAAGTTGAGCAATACATGCAACATTATCCTCGAACATAACCGTTGGCTCATTATCTTCTTTCATGTCATAATCGGATCGGATATGTTGAGTCATGGACCGTAATCTAACACATTCTCTGCTGGCTTCGTGAATGGCTAATATTTCCGCATGATTGGATGAGGTGGCCGCAATTGTCTGCTTCATAGATCGCCAATATATAGCCATTCCTCCATACGTGAAAACATATCCGGTTTGTGACCTAGCTTGGTGTGGATCTGACAAGTAACCTGCATCAGCAAAACCAACTAATTCATCCGTGTTATGGTTAGTGTAAAAAAATCCTAAGTCCTTAGTCCCTTGTAAGTATCTTAGGACGTGTTTGATACCGTTCCAGTGCCTTTGAGTTGGACATGAACTAAAACGAGCTAGGAGACTCACGACAAAACATATGTCTGGTCTAGTATGACTAGCCAAGTACATTAAAGCTCCTATAACACTGAGGTATGACACTTCCGGACCGAGAATTTTTTCATCGTCCTTCTTTGGACCGAATGGATCGCTGTCCAATCCAAGGTTTCTAACAACCATTGGGCTGGTCAATGGATGGGTCTGGTCCATATTGAATCTCTTGAGTACTTTTTCAGTATATGCCAATTGATG